>JANHQD010002149.1:0-78123 GCA_024721195.1 Marasmius sp. AFHP31
CGGGAAGGTTGTAAAACGGAGGAGCACGGGGGGCTGATAGGACTATGGTGGTGACGACGAAGACAATTAAGGCGGCGGTCCACCAGTCTATGTTGAAGTCTCGGGAAACGAAGCGGCTCACACACAAGGATCAATGAAGACACCAACGGGCCTGTCGACTGATAGTCGAGGGAACGGGGAAAACTCTGACGTGCCATCCAGGATATTGTCCTATTCTCGCCTTCCTGTCTCTCTAGCCTACAGAGAATATGTTCTCTGCCCGAACAAAATGGACTATACAGACCGTACCACCATCACCATAACCATCCGAGCGACCTCTTCGGCCATTCCAAGATGATGATGCCTCGTAACTTATCTAACTGTCGCAAAGAATGCTCTGTCTGCGTCACGAATCCAAGGTCTTATCCCATTCTTCTTGCTCCGGTTTCCTTTTCTCGATGCACGCTACCATTTGCCTGAGATTTTCTTGCTTTCTCGCCTGTACCGGCCCAGACGGAGTCCCTACTTTTCGATTTCGTAATCTATGTGTCTTCCCTTCGAGTGCCTTCGCCCTGTAACAGCACTGTACCTACCTTCACTTGTTATCTGGATTCATTGACCCCCCGAACGTTCCCGTGCTTGCAGCCTGTTCATGTCCAGTCCGTTAACTTGCTCCTCCAGGCTTGCGATCAAAGTAGCGACTGGGATTTGACTGGCTGGCTATCGAGGCGACGACCCCGATTGGAGCAAATTGACTTTTCGATTGGCGATGTACGCACCTGTGTTTCCTCGCTTTCCTCAGTTTCTTCATGCAGAGACCGTGAGATGGATCACGGCTCACTGAGCGAAAAGTGTATCGTCATCTCGGTGCACGTCTTAGATTGTTAGTACAACAAAAGCTATGTGAGCTCGGTAAACGGCGCCATGTTTCAGCTTCAGGCCTCTACCGACTTCCTCACCTACATCTCGATATGGTCTTCTTCAGGAGGTTGTCAGTGATCAAAAGTGAAGAGAAGCTAACGCAGAAATTGGTGGAACGGAAACAAAGAAGTTCAAATTTCTGTTTACCCTTTTCGGGTCTGCGTAGCCCTGCTAAGAGTTTGAAGAGGGGGGGAAAGCTTCAAGAGTTGGGTCAGAAAGCCAGAGATATGCCGTAGATGCTCCTGGTAGTGTCCCGACTTTGAGTGCTAGTAAAGGTCGAAATTTGTTTCAGCACAGCGTTTCCAGACTAGACTAAGGGGCATCGGACTACATAGTACAGGTTTCCCCCCAGAGTTTGACTGACACATTCAGCATCGACACACAGCACTAGTATTTGAAACCGCTCGGGTGTCTAGGTGAAAGGGAAAGCACAGGAAAGAGTTCGAAGAGATGAAAAGTATGCGATGAGAGAACAAAGCAGAAGGAGAAACAAAAGTGAAAGACAAGACTCTGCCCCACCGGCCATGCGCTCTTCAGCGTGATTTGCACGCATTTCCCAGACTCTCGATAGACTTCATCCAGAGCTGTGTAGTCTGGAGTCAACAGCGCATTGTCATCAAGACAATAAAGGCGAAGAGAATCAAAACGAATGCATCATCATGCATCATGTATCATGTCTGAGAGCTCGACTCGCAGGCTTGCGCCACCGTATCCCTGAAACGTCCTCATCCCGTCACCAGACGTTCTAATGCACCCGCTTATCAAGGCCAGAGCCTCGCAAAATTATCGCCAAACTCGCTCTCTTGCCTCATCAAGTCCGAAAGCATATGAACGGCCAATGCTGGTGATTTACCACCTCTTCCGGCTATCCGAGAAGTGTGTTTCGATCTTATCCCGCGAAGATGACGAAAATCTCTTCGCAAAACTCGTTCATGAGCAAATGTTCCATATGAAACCACCGATTGGCTCAGTGTCTTAACGGTGTGATTTGTGCTACATGAAATGACCGTGCACGGTGTGGCGGAGCCCGATGGCCTCCACACCGACAAGCAATCAACCTCGAATTTCCCCGTAGAACTACCACGCCTTCCTATCCCAATCACTAATTTCACCCGCTCACGGAATCGGACTATGACATACATTTTACTTCCTCTATGATACACGTTTCGCCTCTCCTCCTTTTTTTTTGGGTACTCATCTTCTCGCCTCATTTATTTTGACTCTCTCTTTCCCTTCTCCTTTTCCCCCTTTCTATTCTAACCAAATTGAAGTCTCTTGTCTCAGTTCCCAAAGCTTGCACCACATCCGCTCTGCCTTGGGAAAGCAGAGGAGGCCGGGGGTACCTCGAACGGATGGACACTCCGCTGCTTACATGGGAACTGGAGGGGGATCAGCGTTTGGTGTTGGCACTTGCCACGGACTCCCTGATACGCGTTTTATGTTGTACTGGGCTTTGTATAAAGGACTGTGCGACCTCACAGGTCAAATAGATTCCTCTTTCTGCCTATCACAAGTTGTATATCTCAAGCCTAAGC
Organism: Marasmius sp. AFHP31; assembly: GCA_024721195.1. Taxonomy (NCBI): domain Eukaryota; kingdom Fungi; phylum Basidiomycota; class Agaricomycetes; order Agaricales; family Marasmiaceae; genus Marasmius; species Marasmius sp. AFHP31. The sequence goes on from JANHQD010002149.1 coordinate 2,436, forward strand.
CTATCACAAGTCCTTCTCTTCTCTCTAACCTCGCGCTGTGTCCCGACGGCACTGTTCACCTCTCGACCAAACTCGAACGTCCGCCATCCGGACAGCATCTCCTTCCTCAGTGGTGACCACCGCAGGGGGTACTTTTCTTCTTGGTTTTCCGAGAAGGTGAGTATTTTCTGCCGTTCAACTTACTGACCGACCATTTTAGTCCGTCATGTCTACCTCCCTACCTATCCCCATGCCGATTCCTGGCACTCGTAACGCCCCACACTTCAATGGGAAGTTTGTTTCGGACTTCCTCGATCGTATCAAACTTCATGGCGGGGCAGCCCAGATCTCCGACAACGACAAACTAGTCGATTATATCTATCACTATTCCTCGGATCAGGTCAAGGAATACATTTGCTATCTTCCCGAATTCGACCTAGAAATCCCTGGCCGAACATGGGATGCTGCTTCAACTCAACTCAAATCCATGTTTGCCTCTACGGACGTCAAGACGATGTTCACTGAGGATTCTCTTACCTCCTTTGCTAAAAGTCACGCCGCTAATTACACCTTTACTTTGCAGAAGGACGTAGAGAACTATTATCTAGAATTCCAGCAGATCGCGGCCCCTCTCGTGAAGAAGCAGCAGATCACAGGTAGGAGAAGAGATTTGATCTTCACTAAGGGTATCCCCATAGACCTTTGGAGCTGGCTTACCCGAGCACTTCCTGAAGCCAACCATAAGGTCGACAACCCACCTACTATGTCAGCTTCGCACAAGATCCTCCTCGACAAATTCGACAAGAACTCCCTTTTCTTTGACGCCAAGGAGGCGTTGAAGACACCCTCCTATGACGCTGCAGGGAATCGTTTGGAATCTTCAAAGGTGTCACTATTCTCTCGCACTCCTAATGTTGATCGACCCTTTTCTAGTTCTCCCTCCCCGGCCGCAGTCGACTCTAACGATTCGGTGGAAGATCTCTCCAAGGCCTTTGCAGAGCTCAAGCTCTACAAGATGGCTATTCGCAAGCTCGAGAATCAGCTTCAAGACTCAACTCGTACTCAGCCAGGGTCAAGTAATATCTGTTCTCAATCTGCCAGGACTCCTAACCCAAACACAGCTTTTGCTGCGAACGATCGAGACGATTCGAACGAACCCTATTGTATGATCTGTGGCTTGTCTGACAGTACAGGACTCAAACATCGATTGGGTGCCGCCAACTGTCCTGATACTTCGACCTTACTCGCCGATGGTTATCTCATTTATGACCCGGACAATTCGAACTACTTCCTTCTCTCTTCAGGTCTCAGGCTTCCTAGGGGACCCCGTGGCGTCGGTGTAGCTGGACTCATCAGGAAGGCCAAACAGCGTCAAGTCTTGAAACCACAGGACCATACGAGGGACAACCCTCCTCATGTTTCGTCAACACAGTCCGGCAAATTCTATATGAGTGGATCAACACTCGATCAAGCCGGAGTTTTCGGTGTTTCACCTGTTACATACGTTGCTAACCCTGTCCTTCGATCAGGTAAAAATGCCACAAACCGTTTCGACCCAGCTAAGAGACCGGACAACCGATCAAAGGGCAAGGCTCGGGATACAGCTGACTCGGGTCCGATCCCTTCTACTTCCGTTTCCCCCGACGATCACAGAGGTACGGCGACGCCACCGCAACAGAAGAACAACATTCCAACTCCACCTAACCCTATCAATCGAGAGGACGGATGGCAATGCTCCTTACCCGCAAAGAACAAACAACAAGACAAAGACATGTTGAATCTGCGGCCTAGATCATAATCAGTCCTGGTTCACTTCTCCCGCAGTATGACTATGCGGGACAGTACTCCGATACTGTTCCATTGTTCTATATGCTCCATATGTACAATCTCTATTAGATATCTCTTTATGGTAATTACATTCATTCTACATGTATATAAGCTGGTAGTTCTCTATGTGAATCTACAGTGTGCTTGAGCTTCTACGTCTCGCCTCTATAACTCTCTCAACTCTCCTGGTAAGTAGTAGTTGTAGTAATGTAGTAGTCCACTGCGCTAGGCGTTATGCCGGCTCTACAGGTTATGGGCCCCGGTTAGCCCTACTACATTGACGAGTGCCGTTATGGCTGCTGTCAACAACGAGCGCCCTTGTGGCTGCTGTTGCTAGTCAATGACGAGCACCCTAACAGGCTGCTGTCTATGGCTAACTAGGCTACGCCTGTACATGCCATCGACCTCCTCATTGAGTGTTTGATTTATGGCATTGATGTATTGTCCTTCGACGACATCGGATCTAAAGGATCCAGTGCTCATCATTGAGCATAGCGCCCATCATGGCTGCTTACCCTGTGTTTTGATTAGACGCATGCTGATGCTGTCTTTTCATAGATCCAAACCCAAACCTTTCAATCTAACAACATGTTCGATCTCAAGAAAGTCTTCGAGAAGAAATTTGATGGTACCTTCTTCCTTCAGTGGTATAAACCCACATTCGAAGGTGTCGCCATGGCTGAAAAGCTATATGACAACCTCACCGGTGTCGAAGCCGAGCCAGAGATGCCTCGTGGCCCTGCTGCCACTACTGGCGAAGGTGATGACCGAGTCACGGTCTATGGTGACCCCGATGATGCTCAGCTCGCACTCTACAACCTGCAGCATAACCAATGGAGGCAGAACAACCAACAGTTGATGGGGTTCTTCAGTCTCACGATGGTTAAGGAGCAGTTCAATGTCATTAAAGGCATGAAGGCTTGTGATGCCTGGAAGAAGTTGGACAACATCCATGGTTCCCCGACCCTCTCCGTCATCTATGGCAACTTCTTAAAGACCGTCACCTTCACGCTTAACCAGCAGAATCCCCTTGGCAGTATCGCCAAGTTGAAGTTCTACTTCGAGCGTCTTGATACCATTGGAGTCAACATCCCTGAGCTTATCAAAGCTCTCATCCTTGTCCAAGCCATTCCGAAAGTCTGGGAAGCGGCTGCCTCCAAGTGTTTGCACGACTATTCGCACCTTGGAGAAGTTGAGGTTGATGATAAAGCTAGCAAGAAATCGGGAAGTAGTAGCTCCGGCTCCTCTAGTAGCTCGACAGGATATGAGAAACCAATCCTTACCCTCGACCGTGTTCAAGACGCCATCATGGTCGAATATGAGCGTCTCAACCCTCAGTTCGCCGGTCAACTTACTGCAGTCAAATGCGGTGGCACCAATGCTCCCTCGTTCCAGCAGCAGCAGCGCCCTCGCCCTCCACAACGTCAACAACAGCGTGGGCAGCAGCAGCAGCAGAACAATCAGCAGCAGCGTGCTCCTCCTTCGAACCAAGACAAGGGTAAGAAGAAGAAGCAGCAGCAGCGAGGCACGTGTGGTGGCATTGATAGGGATACTGGCAACTCTGGTGGCAATTGCGGTGGCAACCGCCCTCATAGTCATTCTCACTTTGCCTCTGTGGCAAGTACCATCACCCCTCCCTTCTCCTCCGTCACGAAGCGCAAGGATCAAGTCGCATTGAATGCGATCGAGCAGTCTCTCCGTGCTGAGATTGCATTGGAGAACACCTACCCTCTCCCGACTAGTCGCGATCCATGGGCAGGTTACGTTCCTCTGAGCAATTGGGATGAAACTTATCCCGATCTCAACTTCAAGGCTGCTACGCGCCTCCCTTCTAGCCGTTCTAGGGGATCTCCACCTCCTGCGACGTTCAAAGGTTTCTGGGATGAATCGTGCGACAGTACTCTCGCCCCACCTCCTCCACCGAAGAAGAAGAACCCTGTTGTTATGCAGAAGTTCACAGGCTTCAAACCTTTGGAGTCAGTCTTTCAAGATGTTCGTGAATCCCGCTCACTTGCTGACAGAATCGGTGTACCTAGTCGTGGCGTCCGAGGTCCGCCGCTCAGACCAATTGGCGAGCAAGGCCCGCACCTCCCTCCAAGACCGTCTCGGTCCAATTGCGTCCTCTTCCAAGCGTACTTTGGAGGAAGATGACAAGGAGGATGACGGACCCGGATACTCTTCTTCTTCTTCTAAACGTTGTCGTAGCGTTGGTCCTGATGAAGTTGATGAGGATGTAGACATGGGAGATGGTAATAACCTAGCTTCTTTATTCGGTGATGATGTTGACGACGACATTGCCAAAGCTGCAGGGGTAGAAGAGGACGTTCCGAATAACGTCTCTCTTGGATCTTTCTACGATGACCCATTAGTCCCTTATCTTGATCTGTTACCCAACACTGATACCACTTCACAGCGTTGCTCTCGATTAGTTTCTATCAGTAGCCGCTATTGTAGTCGTGGTAGTGACCTGGAGTCACTTGTACATTATACTTATGTGTTGAACAATCATTTCGTTGGCTGTACTCAGTGTAAGGGAAAGAAGTCCAGTAGCGCACAGGGCTGGCTATTAGATTCCGGTGCTTCATCGCACTTTACTAATGATATGAAAGACTTTGCTGATTATCAGCCCCTTGATAACGGTTCAATGGTTAATACTGCCAATAAGAACAACCCTATACAAATAAAGGGTAAAGGAACTGTCTTCATTAAGCATAGTGTCGAAGGACACGACAGGAAAATATCAGAGCGTATTTCGCATCTCTATCCTGTTTATTACATACCTCAGTTGGATATATGACTACTATCCTTGGGTGAGTTCCTTCAAGATGGACTTTCTATTCGTGGAAACACGAAGAAGTTAGCCTTCTACTCATCACAGCGAAATCAATTGCTTGTTTGCTATCCTCATATGCCTGGTCAAACCATTTATTGGGTCTACTCGCAGAAAGCTTCTGCTGAGAGTTTATTGGCCAAGTCTATCGTTTACAACGTTGACTATGATATTGAGCACAGGCGTTTCGGACATCCTTCGGACAAAGCCCTGAATAAAGCTCGGAAACATACACAGAATTTCCCACTTGACCTGAAAATGCGCACCAGTAAGACTCCTCTTTGTCGTGGTTGTGCTGAAGGCAAGATGCATGAAAAATTGTTTCCCAACTCTAAGTCTCGAGCTGCAAAACTGTTTGACCTCATTCATTCGGATCTAAAGCAGTTTCCGGTTGAATCTTATCACCGGTACAAGTACTACATCTCTTTTGTTGATGACTGCACTTCACATGCATGGTCTACTCTTCTACGTCGAAAATCCGATGCCCTTGAAGCGCTTAGGCACTTCATTGCTATGGTGAAAACACAATTCGACGCTAACATCAAGCAATGGATGTCAGATGAAGGGGGAGAATACAAAGGCGACGAATTTGCTGCTTTACTCAAAGAGCATGGGATTGCAGTTGCACGTACCATATACTCCTCAACAAAATGGTCGCGCTGAACGATTTAACAGGACGATCACTGAAAAGGCTCAGGCTCTTTGTTTTGAAGCTTGTATGCCTCAGTCCTGGTGGGAATTTTGTCATCAGCATGCTGTCCACCTCTACAATCGCGCTCCTGTGCAACGTTTAAGTTGGAAAACTCTGTTTGAGATGCTGTACGGAAAGGCACCGGATGTTTCACACTTCCAAGTTATGGGTTGTGCAGCCTATGTATTCATACCTAACGATAAACGTACCAATAAGCTTGCTCCTCGATCTGAGTTGATGACCTTCATCGGTTATCAAGAAGGGATGAAAGGATTTCTCTTCATGCAAAGCAATAACTCTATTTTCAAAGGTACTACTGCACTATTCGATGAGACTCTGTATCCCAGATGTCCTGGTGCGAAAACTCGTGGTGTAACACCAGTGGATGGTGAGCGTTTTACTTTGGGTGAAAATCCCAACTTTCCTTCGGAAGACAATGACTCTGATGATAGTATGGACGATACTTCGTCACGAAATCTCAGAAGTCGCTCCCAAAACCTTCCAAAGAGACCAGAACCTCCAGTTGATGAACCGGCAGGTAGCCCTAAACAGGCTGAGGAACAACCGTTACCTCCATCTGGTCCTCCGTCGCCTACAGGCGAAGCCGACGTTCCTGAACCTCCACCTCAACCAGCGGCGGAAGGTCCACGTCGATCTTTGAGGCTTCGGACGGGTACTATGCAACCTGGTAGTATATTCGGTGAAAAGCGGAACCCGAATAAACCCTCACAGATAGTTCGCGACTTAGAAAACAAGAAATCTTGGAGAAAGATCACTGGTGACATCGCACTGTCGCATAAAGTTGATGATCCTGGCTCATCGAAGTCCAGGAAAGGCAAGGGTGGTACGAAAGGTGTGATTCCTGGTCCACTTCCGCCTCCGCCTGCTCCAGAACCCAGTGGAAGCGCTGAGTCGCAAGGGGGTGAAAGCGTGGTCGAAAGACTTACCCATGAAGGGGGGAGTAAGATTCGTGATTTACTTGTTGAACAATGCCGTTCCAGTACACGATTCGCTTCCAGCGTCCGATATTTCTGAATTAGCTAACATCAGAGAATGGACACTCCGTGATATTATGAAGTTGCCTGAAGCGCAACAGAAGGAATGGAAGGCTGCTTGCCGCGAAGAACCTGAGGCACTTTGCAAGTGCAAGGTCTTTGAATTATGTGACCTTCCTAAGGGACGCAAAGCCATCAGAAATAGATGGGTCTTCGACGTTAAAACTAACGGTCGAAAGAAAGCAAGGCTTGTTGCCAAAGGTTTCTCTCAAGTCAAAGGTATTGACTTTGACGAAATCTTCTCACCAGTTGTTCGTTTTGAGACTGTTCGAATGATGCTTGCTCTTACAGCGCTCAAAGACTCGTACATCACTTCAGTTGACGTTAAGAACACTTTTCTTTATGGCGATCTCGCTGAAGAGATATACATGGAGCAACCTGAAGGCTTCAAAGTCAAGAGCTCAGAACGTAAGGTACTACGCCTGCGTCGTGCATTATATGGACTAAAGCAAGCTGCCCTTGAATGGTGGCGAACCCTTAGCTCATCCATGGAAGTATTGGGATTTAAACGCCTAACTTCTGATGCTGGACTCTTCATCTGCAAAGATAAGAAGAGTGGTGAAGTTGTGTATGCGATCATATATGTTGACGATGCACTCTTCATGGGTCCTAACAAAGCCTGTGTTGACAAGAAGAAAGCCGAGTTCATGGCTCGATGGGAATGCCGAGATCAAGGCGATGTTGAAGAGTTCCTTTGTATGCGCATTTGCCGAGAAGGCAGAAAGATCTTGATCGACCAACAGGACTACTTACAGAAAGTCCTTGAACGTTTTGGCATGCAGAATGCGGAATTTGCTACCACACCGCTTCCTGCAGGCTATGTGCCAATTCCTAACGATGGTCCAGTCAATCCGGCCATTCGCGCCAAGTTCCAGTCTGTAATTGGATCGCTTCTGTATATCATGCTGGGCACACGTCCTGACATTGCCTATGCTGTTACGAAGCTTTCTCAGTTCTCTGCAAATCCGACCAAGGAGCATCTTGATAAAGCTCTCTACATCTGCCGCTATCTCGCTGGCACAAAGGATTATACCCTCACCTATGATGGTAAATCCGATGGAGGTCCCCTTGCGTTCACAGACTCGGACTGGGCTGCTGATCCTGTCAAGCGCCGTTCTATCACTGGCTATTTCTTCAAGTTAGCAGGTGGCATCTTCTGCTGGCAATCGCACGCCCAGAAGACTGTGGCACTCTCTTCCACTGAGGCTGAGTATATGGCACTGTCTGATTGCAGTTGTCAAGCTTCCTGGATTAGATTGCTACTGTGTTGAATCCGCGGCCTAGATCATAATCAGTCCTGGTTCACTTCTCCCGCAGTATGACTATGCGGGACAGTACTCCGATACTGTTCCATTGTTCTATATGCTCCATATGTACAATCTCTATTAGATATCTCTTTATGGTAATTACATTCATTCTACATGTATATAAGCTGGTAGTTCTCTATGTGAATCTACAGTGTGCTTGAGCTTCTACGTCTCGCCTCTATAACTCTCTCAACTCTCCTGGTAAGTAGTAGTTGTAGTAATGTAGTAGTCCACTGCGCTAGGCGTCATGCTGGCTCTACAAGACACAGAAATGAAAGATGAGTCCGGGAGAAAGTCTAACACACCCGGTTTTTGATTCACCTCGGAAATTCAAGAGAAGACTAATATCGATCAACTAATGAACGACTGCTTACACCAGGTTGTTCCCGTGAAGTTTGGTGCCTTGGTTGGCGCTAGCCCATGTCTACAATCTGCTTTCATGGATGCTTTCCGAACCAAACGAGTTTACAACAATAACCAATCAGCTAAGTTGTCGGATTTTGTCGCTGATGTCTCGTGTGCTCTTTCTGACAACTTATACGTAGGGAACCCAGACCCTATTGAGATTGAAAGATTTGTTTCAACCTACACCGCCAAAGCTATACATGCCCCGGATGAAAAGTATATGGCTATGACGTGTGGATTCATTAACATTGAGGTGAACGGTAAGACTTACAGGGCGCTCATTGATACAGGCTCTGAGATCAACATTGCTGGTGCTCACTTCGACGAGCAGACCGGTTCACCGCTTGATTTCGCCGGTCAGCGTTGGTCGCTAAGAGGGATACATGGTAAAGCCGAACAACTCAAGGGCCTGATTGCGGACTGCCCGGTACATATAGGAGGACATGATTTTGAAGCTCACGTCTTCGTCTCTCCTTTTAGCGTAGGTGACCACGACCTAATCCTAGGTCAGCCCTTTTTCCACTGGCATTCTGCTCGGTTCGACTTCCTACGCTCGGGAAAGGTTTTCTTATACTTATGGGAAGATGGAGATCGTGAAAAGGAACCCACAGTGAGCTTCATAAATACTGATCCAGAAAACAAACGCAACGTTACTTCAATCGGCACCCACCAAGCATCTATAGGAGAAGTATGTGACGACGAGGGTTTTTAGCGCAGAAGACGAACAACCAGGTCTTCCACACGTCTTCTGCAATGCTTGGAAGATCCTTTGAGGCCCTGATGGGCAACAGTACGTTTTCTGATTTTGATTCTTTATTCTCCGTTTTCCCCGATGACTGTTCCGACTCGATGATTTATCAATACATGTCTCTTACGGGGACTGTATCTACTGACATACCCCCTTCTCTTTGGACTAATAGGGCCCTCCGACGTATTGGTCCAAACGATTTCTCCACATACACCACCCAGAACGTTACACCCACTAAGAAACCTAAGGTTCAGCGAAAGTACAAAACCGTGGACAGGAAGGTCAGGCCCGTTCCCACGTATATGCCTGATCCTATTGCCCAACAGTTTAAACGAGTCCCTGACGCTACTCCTACCCCTCTTTCTTCTCATCCCGTCGATTACCACTTGCTCAAGTTCGGCGACCGAGTTACCTTGGAACGACTCGAATATATGCTGAGCAAGATTGAACCAGGTGTGCTCTTGCGTGATGAGATCAACTTACTATCTTTCGTTCCCGTGTCTAGAGAGAAGGCGTTTGCATTCGACTATAGCGAGAAAGGAACGTTCAACCCCGACTACTTCCCGGACTACGAAATACCCACAATTGAGCACGTTCCCTGGTTCAAACCCCCCATACCGATACCCATCGCCATACGTGACAAGGTCAAACACGAAATCTTACATCAGGAGAAGTGCAGCAGATTTGAACACACCACTTCGAGCTACCGTGCCTCTCTCTTCGCTGTTGCCAAGAAGAACGACGAAGTACGTCTGGTCATTGACCTCCAGGATCTAAACAGTGTTACTATCAGGGACTCAGCCCTCCCACCGAACGTTCATGAGTTTGCTGAGTCCTTTGTCGGCTTTTCATGCCATGGACTCCTTGACCTTTTCTCAGGCTTCGATGCACGAATCGTACACCCAAAGTCATGTCCACTTCAAGCTTTCCACACACCTATCGGACCTCGACAACAAGTCACATTAGTACAAGGGTATACAAATTCAGTACAGGAGTTTCAACAATGCATCCGCCACACCCTTGACCAAGTACAACAACACGCAGAGGCGTTTATTGACGACTGTGGTGTGAAAGGACCAGAATCCAGATACGACGAAGCCCCCATCCCCGAGAACCCTAATATCAGACAGTTTGTTTGGGAATACGTCGAGATCCTCAATCTCGTCCTTGGTGCCTTGATCTCTGGAGGGATCACGGTGTCTGGTAAGAAAGCCATTCTCTTTGCATTGATGCTCAAGATTGTAGGTTCTGTCGTGGCATACGAGGGTTGGATCCTTGAACCGGACATCATCCGGAAAGTCTTGAACTGGCCAGTACCAGAGGAACTATCGGAGTTACGCGGGTTCTTAGGAATTGCGGGCATTGGGCGAAGATGGATAAAAGGGTATGCACTTATTGCTTGTCCTCTGACTTTGCTTCTACAGAAACCTACTATTGAACTTCCGTTCTACATGAACCTCGAGGCGGTCGAGGCGTACGAAGAACTCAAACATCGTATCTCACAGCCACTGGTTCTCATAAAGGTCAACTACAAAGCTGCTAAGTCTATCACTCTACCTCCTCATGTCTCCGATGAAGGACTCGTTATTCTCGCAGTAGACTCGTCCTGGATGGGCGCAGGTTGGGTAATTTACCAGATTCGTAACGGCCAACAACACCCAGCTCTATTTGGCTCAACAACCTTCAACTCCACTGAACAAAACTATGGTCAACCGAAATCGGAAGTGTTAGACGCATTCAAAGCACTCAAGGCGGTCCAGCATCGACTATGGGGTATCCATTTCGTCTTGGAACACGATGCTTTGTCCCTGTCCCAGATGATAAAGAAGATTGACGACGTTCCTAACGCCCCTATGGTAAGATGGGTGTCATGGATGCGACTTTTTGACTTCGAACTAAGACATGTCCCGGCAACGAGTTTCAAAGCTGAAGATGCTCTTTCCAGGAGGAGAGCAGCCCCAGAAGATCAGCAGGACGCAAACGAGGAAGACGACGAGGAGTTTCTAGAAGCTTACCTGGAAAATGTGTATGGCGAATACTCTCCCCCTCCCGTTGACGCTACTTTCTCCTCTGCCACATCTTTCCTACTCGACTGTCTCCACATCGATCTCTCTTCTCCTTTTACCTCTTCCTCCTCTTTCTCAGAAGTCCCTCATCTCTCAGACACATTCTTTGAGTTCGACGACGCCTCTGCTTTTACCTCTTCATCCCTCTGTTTACAACCAACTGAGCTATCCCAGGGTCTTCAAGATGATGTTCTTCGAGAGATAGCAGTAACACAGGTGAGTGAATTCCTAGTTGGGGACGACCTCACACCTCTAGAGTTCACGGAGTACCGGACATACGCTGAAAGCGTCCCCCTTTCCGAACGGCTTGGGTACCCATCTCACAAATTCGAAGTCAGGGACCAGGACTCCGCAGAAATGTGGAATGAGATCTGTGAGTTTTTCGATTCCGAACGATACCCCTCATTTTGCGTTTCAGATAAATCCTGTCTACGGTTTCGGCGCAAGTGTCAAAGGTATTTCCTCAAGAACGGGCGTCTGTGGCTTGCCCCTAAGAAGAAATCGGGACACCTCCCTCGATTGGTGATAGAGAACATTGACAAACGAGGGACCCTCAAGGCGAAAGCTCACAACGAAGTGGGGCACAAAGGTAGAGACCCTGTTTACAAACACCTCACTGACCGCTTTTTCTGGCCAAACATGTATCGAGATGTCCAGTATTTCATTAGATCCTGCCTGGAGTGTCAGAAGTCGATCAAGAACCTTCCAGTGATCCCCTATAACGTGTCCTGGCAAGCGCCTGCACTCTGACACTTCAACATTGATTGTATTCACATGCCAATAGGGAAAGGGGGTGTGGAATACATCATCCACGCCGTCAAACCAACAATCCTATGGCCAGAAGCGAAAGCGGTACGCTCCATCAATGCCAGAACTGTCGCTGACTTTGTCTACACCTCGATAATTTGTAGGTTTGCATGCGTCCCCATGATATCTATGGACGGGGGCCCCGAATTCAAGGGCGAGGTAAGAGAATTGCTCACTACACTCTATAACTGCACGATCATTATCTCGACGGCATATCACCCTGAAGGCAATGCGCCTGTCGAACGTGCCCACCAGCCGTTGGTAGACGCGATTTTCAAGTGCACCAGTGATGCTAAAGGTGCATGGCCACAATACTTGTACCCAGCATTATTTGCCGCCAGAGTTACTACTTCCCGCACTACTGGTTACTCTCCATACTATCTGTTGTACGGAACACACCCTGTCTTTTCTTTTGATGCGGAAGAAGTCACTTGGCAGACTCTCAATTGGTCTACGGTACGTACTCACCAAGATCTATTAGCACTAAGAATTTTACAGATTGAACGACGAAACTCGGCCTTGCGACAGGCAAACGAAAGACTCAGGGCAACTAGAAAGAGAGCTATCGACGACTGGGAAAAGAGGTACAAAGGTAACTTTGATTTCCATGACTTTGAAGTAGGAATGTGGGTATGGCTCAGAGAGTCTCGTTACGACGAAATGAAAGGGGACAAGGGTAAGTGGACGTATGCCGGACCCTACATCATCCACGAGAAGAGGAGACACAACTCCTACGTCTTAAGGGAACTCAACGGTGCGATCTTGACCGGTCATGTCAACGTGAGACGTCTCCGTCTGTTCTACTTTCGGTCTGAAAATCAGACAATCCGCACAACCATCCCCTAAGTTGAGTCTCAAGTTCTTCCCTTAAGTACTGACGTATTCCTTTCGCTCCAAACAACCCCTTCTCTCATGCCTCTCATCTACGATGTCAGAAATTCGCCTTCTCCAGATCTCCCAGAAGTGTCCTCGCCACATTTCCGTCTGGCTCAACCTATCCGCCGTCACTCCTCTTCCCCTCTCTCACCATGTCACGTTTATGAAGCTCCGGCGAGCTCAGATACCCCCCCTTCTCAATCCCCACGTTCACGTTCAAGGGAAATCTATAACGCCCTCAATATCTCGTACCAGCCTCACATTGAACTCTCATTCTTTGACAACGCCTACCTCCGTTTGGTCCCGCTTCCCTGTTTCACTTATTTTCTGTTGTTTCGCAAAGCGTGGGTTTCAAGAGACTTCTGTACACAAATCCGCTATCCCCTCTCTTCCTTTAATTGGGTCGCGAACGGTTGCAACCCCTTAGAAGTCGGGTACGGTGCATATGACTCTCAGTTTAATCTTCACTATTTCTTTGTCAATACGCCCGCAAACCCTCCCCCCATTGGTTTTGTCTACACGGGCAATACTCCTCTTCACTTTTGCGTTCCCTTTGACTATTTCTTAGATCAGTCCCACTATTTCATCACCCAAGACCCTTCTACTTTACCACGAAAGTTTACCGTTAATAGGCACAACCACGAAGCTACGTGGTGGGAAGTAAAGGACTACAAACTCCAACTTCTCGCCACTGGTGACCATTCGCGACCCCTACCCCTCCACGTCCCTGACCGTTGCCGTACAGACACTTACCCCCTTATACCCGAGGTCTGGCACGCTTTCTGCGAACCTTTCTCGATAATTCATTCCCACCCCCTTCGTTCTCAGTATCTGCTAATCCACACAGATTTGGGTCTACCCGTCGCAATCAAGAACACTCCGAAACTGTTCAAAACCAGTGTCGAGGCTCTCATAGCCGCCAATGATATTTCGGTCCTCAACGACATCTCAAGGACGGATCTAGTCCGACAGGTCGAAGATTTGATGGAGGTGTGGTTCATGGATGGCGAGGTGCTAGCTGAGTACTGTTTGACATTTAAGGATGTCCTCTTTTACGACGTCCCTTACCGTAATTTTCCACACCTCGTTTCATATTAGTTCCCTTTCTCTGCCTCATTGTCAGTTTTGATTCTCTCACTCTCGTTAATTACAGGTCTACCTGGAATTTCGAGGGCGAAACTCAAAGCGCCCCCCTCTGTGGCGGAGCCTGATGGCCTCCACACCGACAAGCAATCAACCTCGAATTTCCCCGTAGAACTACCACGCCTTCCTATCCCAATCACTAATTTCACCCGCTCACGGAATCGGACTATGACATACATTTTACTTCCTCTACGATACACGTTTTGCCTCTCCTCCTTTTTTTTTGGGTACTCATCTTCTCGCCTCATTTATTTTGACTCTCTCTTTCCCTTCTCCTTTTCCCCCTTTCTATTCTAACCAAATTGAAGTCTCTTGTCTCAGTTCCCAAAGCTTGCACCACATCCGCTCTGCCTTGGGAAAGCAGAGGAGGCCTGGGGTACCTCGAACAGATGGACACTCCGCTGCTTACATGGGAACTGGAGGGGGATTGGCGTTTGGTGTTGGCACTTGCCACGGACTCCCTGATATGCGTTTTATGTTGTACTGGGCTATGTATAAAGGACTGTGCGACCTCACAGATCAAATAGATTCCTCTTTCTGCCTATCACAAGTTGTATATCTCAAGCCTAAGCCTATCACAAGTCCTTCTCTTCTCTCTAACCTCGCGCTGTGTCCCGACGGCACTGTTCACCTCTCGACCAAACTCAAACGTCCGCCATCCGGACAGCATCTCCTTCCTCAACAGAAAGCTCCAATCTGGGTTGAGTGATTGCGATACGCCCCCTTGGACCTCACATAAAACCTGTTGTGCATCTCCCACTGCCTCTGATGCAGATTTCCCTTATGCTTGAAGAGACCACATTCATCACAGTGATGGCCTCCAAGAGATATAACTGAGGCATATGAAAGGTATGGTCATTCCCACCCTTCATTCAATTTTCAGAACACTTCACAATCTGTACAATATGGCCTCAGAACAAGAGATTGTAAAACAAGCCCTGGAACCTTACACCTCTGCAAGGACAGTGATTGTTCTGCCTATCTCTACATTGTCAGTAAGCTTGCTGTCACAGCTGTACAACTATACCTCTTTTGACAACTGTATTTTCTGTCCTGTTGGCAGGTGATGTTCTTGGTTTATGGTAAATTGGGATTTGGAATCCACATTGCTCTTTGGGTGAGGGTTACTACTAGTGTTAATTGTCCAAAGGGATGTATATCATCATATTTGGGCTGTCTCTCAATGTTCTTTGGCACTGCCATAAATCCTCTGCCTCAATCCAATACATGAGGTGGACTATTGCCCTTTTTGTGCTGAGCACCATTTTCAGTGGTAGTGGTTGGTACTGTTGTCCCATTGATCATAGATCCCAATGGTATGGGTATCATCACTTTTGACTTCAGTGATACTGCTGTTCAAATGGCAGTCTGTACTTCTACTCCCACTCATTTAATTAAGTCAACTGTCCTAAAGCACTGAACGCGGAGACTTCAGATACAGAGACAGTGGTGGTAGAAGTTGTCTAGCAAAAACAACAACAGTGAGAGCAGAGACAGGAGGCAGAGAGCAAGAGCAGATAAAGGAACTGGTCCCAATGACAAGTTAGATACATTGCAGATAAGGGAAAGACAGAAGTACTACTCACCTGGTCCCAATGACAAGAGGTCAAGATGAGGGACCAGGTGTAAACTACCTAGCTTACATACCCATTCAGTGATCTGTGATATCAGTTGTGTATGAGTAGAGAAACATAATAAGAAATAATAAGAAAACAATAGTAGTCAAGATATAGGACAATGATGAGTTTGGAACAAGTAACAGATGAGTGGGAAAGAATAATAAGGACAATTGAATGAATAAGTTGTGAGGGTGATGTGAAAGACAATAGTGTGGGAGGAAGTGATGTGGGAGAGGGGAAACAGGTGTCTGGTAGGTGTCAAAGTGACAAACAGGTGCTAAAAGGGGAATGGGCACTAAGAAAGGAAAAGATAGGGGGGAAAAGCAGCACTTCATGACACAAAGCTAGCTTAGACCACTGGAACTGAAGGGAATCTAGAAGTAAGAAGAAGGGACTTGGGAATCAAGTGCCAGAGCAAACATGCCGGTACCTGGGATCTACAAAGACTGTCAGGAATTTAACTAGATAAACTTTGGGGCAGGTATTAGCCATTCTGAAGGATGACAGTGTCTACCCACTCGCACAGATTAGGTAAATACCCAATATTATAGTCATTGGGAAGCTACAAGACAGAGTGTTCCAATGCAGCCTACAGACTGCAGAGACTGAACTTCAGATGAGGGAGTACAGTACTTCTGAAGGAAGGACAGACATGAGTCATGGACGGAAGCAGATAGGGTAAGAGATCCACCAGATATGGCTGGACATAGGGAAATGGAATCCACCAAATAGCGCAATACAAGGATCTTCCAAAGCAAATATTAAAATGTTGACTTTGGACCCCAAACACGTAGAATAATACAAACTCTCCGAGATAAATACCAAAGCAGGTAGTTTTAGCACAAAAGTAAATGTATATTCACAAATTGTATGATTTGGTAGAATTAGCATATCCTAGGGGTATACAAGGACTGGGGTTTTCATCACACTGGAGGCAAGGTCCAGTGAACTTTCATGAAAGTGTGCTGGGTGCACACTGCGATGCACTTCTCGAGCACCTCCCATGTACTTTCCCCTACAAAGGACTGATTTTTATGTCCTATCTATCTATCAGCAGCTACCATGATATGCCTAATAAGGACTTAAGATTGACTTATTGAACTTATCCAGGGTAACATGTAATAAAAGTCTTTGTGAGCCATTTCCAATTATTATTATTGTGGCAGGATATTTACAATTCAAAAGAATACCATAAAAATAATCAATCATGAATTTCTGACTTTCTTTATGTTACAAGTACATGGCAAGTGCTACACAACATGCATCTGGTGCACTTCCAAGAAAGTGCAATGGACCTTGTCTCCAGTGTCAAGGATCCCTAGGCAATCCGTACTATTTTACAAGAAAAGCAACCAACACCACTAACCAGCTGAGGACGCAATTCGTGCAAACAGTATCTACAAGGCTCCAAGAAGCAGAAATGTGATTGGCGGCATGCTCTAGGATCTTTGGATTAGCTTCTGAAGAGACATTAGAACAGAATAGAACAATGTGTTGAACTTCAGAAACTGGACTGGTTTGACTTGAGAACTTATTGAACTTATTTGGTATCCAGGTAGACTGATTAGAAAAGCTAGTTGAACCTCCAAAGCATAGGGCCAAGGAGTTTGTTCCATTGACCAATTGGCAAGGTTTTTTGTTTGGGTAGACCACTTGGGGTCATTATTGTTACTTGGGTACTTGAACTTTGGGTAGTCTGAAAGCTTGTGGGTTCTTCTGCAGTTGCTTTAAGGCTCAGAATGAACTTCCGTGGCACATCAACACACATTACTCTTTACCTTTCCAAACTTATATCTGTCTTACACACCTATACAAACCCTTATACACATACTCTCCATGCTTTTGACAAGTGCAGAGCTTCAGTTAGTTTGTAGAAAAAGCTTCTTGTATTGATTTTATTGACTTTGATGCAGTCTGACTACATGCAGAACCTTTGATCAACACCAATCCACATTTCATGTGCCTTTGAGCTACACTCAGTGTTGGGGAGATTTGGCTATTTTAGATAGTTTTTATTTACACTGGCATGTGGCACAGCTATACTGCCATCTGTGAAGACAAGTTCCTGGGACGTCAGTCACACTTAGGGCTGAAGCCTGCTAGAGTCTATTAGATCAACTTAGCAGTCCATTTCACTGTGTTCCCTGGAGAAACTGTCAACATTGCCGCCCCTGCATCTACTCCTGCCACCACTACTGCTCCTATCCCTTCATCTGCCCAAGTCTCTGCCTCCTATACCCCCAGTTCTGATGTGGTAGCTTGCATTACTGCCCTCCAAGACTGTCTCTACCCCGTTCTGACGTTCCGCTATTGCATGCCATCCTGTCTTGCTCCGAGTGCGTGGTCTCCAAAGCAGTGGCAGATACTTCTGGGAACAAGGAAAGACCATGTTGCTAAGGAAGGATCACAGATGGCAGAGCGTCGGAATGCCGTCAATGATTTGCTTGGGCAATGCCTCAATCTCTATGGCCTGAAACTTGAGGACACTCGGAAATCACCCCTCCTGACCTGGTGCAATGGTTGATATGGAGTTGGTCAGCTTTCCAAACCTGAGCTCGTCAAGAGGATGGTCTGGAAGCTGTTTGAGCTCAACTTCAGATTTGAGTTTCACTCTCTTGACAGGAAGCTCTGAGGTGTCACTGACGACCTTTCGTTCAACAAGGAGATCCAAGTTTGTTTCCCAGGTTGCGAAGGGATCAGCTCCCCCACTCAAATCGACTTGAAAAAAGCTAACTGTGGGCTGGCGGCAGAGCTACCAAAGCATCGAGCCTGGTACTTCATCTGCATGTGCCGTGTTATGAAGGACTGGCCGGGGGGCATACAAGCAGAGAGTTTCTTGGCTGGGAAGCAGAAGCTGAAGGATTACACCAAAGATGCACTGCTGGTGATGGAACAATGGGCGACAAGGTTCTATTGTCAGTCATTTCATGAGAAGTTTGGTCATCCTCCTATTCTACCCCACCACGTAGATCCTTTCTAGGTATGCAGTTCCTTCATTTTTGGGTTCATGTGTAACTTATCGTATCTTAGTCTCATCTGTCTGACGTGTATATTAGTTTTGCTCAAGATCAACATTGTGTATCTTTGTATTTTGGAATGTACTATTGTTGTTGCTCAGTTTGCTGCCTGTACCGTCTCTCGCAGTTGCTTTCTTCCATGCCAATGGGCCTCCAGGGCTTGAGTAGCTCGAGATGTATTCCCTGCGCTTCCATCTCCACTTCTAGGCATTTTCTTTGTGATCGTATGTCTTCACCTTGGCGTTTCAGTTGTTCGAGTTCCTCATTGTTCCTTTGGTGTATGGCTTTTAGTTCATGATCTGGCGAAATAAAAGTTCGTCACTCACGTATCAAGCTCCCGCTCCTGGACCTGGCATCTCGAGTGATACCTCTTGCATTCTGCCTCTTGCCTTGTGATCCCTGGCCACTTGCAGTGTGGAAAGCTGCCATCGTTCTGTGATTTGATCTTTGACATCTTTACAGCGTGCACGTTCCGACCAACAACTCCAAGCTGAGATTTATTGTAGATACTTATAATTACTGAACACAGTCGTGTATGTAGTGTGAGTGTAAGTGTATACTAGCACCGTTTATGATTCAATGATGAACATACTAGATACATGTCTCAATTGATACCAAAAGTTCCAGTGGGACGTCTGTAGACTACAACATGAGAGACAAGAGAGGAGGGCTCTACCAGCCTGATCTCTCCCAAGTCTGCAGCATCAAAGAGTGTTGAAACGGGGATGATTTATGAATGGTGACTTGCTCTGTTCGGAAGCTGGTAAACTGGTATGAACTTAAATAAATAAAAAGATCTGTGAGATCCCCTGCAGCGAGATTTGATAAATATACCTAATGAAGCCATTAAAATTCGCTGTATGATTATAGTTCCAGAATTGGACTGCACTGCTTCCATTGTGAGCATTATAGCAGCTGAACGACACTTCATTGTGATGGATGTGTTTCAGTGGCTTTCCAGTACCAGGCAGAATGTTTGAATTCCAAGGATGTGGATGGTCATTTGCCCAATGCCACCAGTTGAGTGAACATTCAGTGGTGCATATGTAGCTCAAGATTGAGCTGTAGTAATTATCACGTCCCAGTTCTGTGTCAAATCATAGCTGGCCCAACCAACAACAGCTTCTTCATGAGCAGTGGGTGGTTTATTGTGAATGTCAGTGGAGACCATTGGTGTAGTGGGTGCAAGAATCTCAAACAGTTCTGTGAGTTCTGGGCTGTTTGGGATATGGCGATCATGGACAACTGCTTGAAACCGACCCAGTGTACACATCTGATGTAACATGGTGTAGTCCAATTCATCTTCAAGTGAGAATCAATGTGTTGACTGAAAGGGAAAAATTGGCATGCTGAGGACTTACGTATATGTTTATTGGTCTTTATCTACTGGAACATACCATTGAGGCACTCCCCTGGTGCTTTGCTTATATGAGAAACTGGTCCCCAAGCCTTCAGTATCTCTGGATAGTGTTTGCAATAATGATCGTTGGGCTTGAAGTGCCATCGAGGGAAAAGATAGCCACATGAGAGTAGGTATTGCGAGTAATGACTCCTGTAAGCATCTGCATCTTCATCGGACGTAGAGTAGGCTGCCATGATACTGGTTGCAGCAACAAAATTATAGAAGTTCTCCAAAAGATCAGAAGTCTCGACTTTGGAGTCTAATCTTCTATTGGTTGCCCAGAGCTCAGGGATAATGAGTGGGAATATGACAGTAAAGAGGAGCAGAAATTCTGCTGCCTTAAGGGAGCCATGCGCAGGCTCACCAAGGTTCTTTGGAGGTCTTGAGACATGTATTGGTAGTGCAACCTCAGTGATACACTGGTGTATTGCTTTGATCTCAACTTTGGTGAAGCCAAATGAAGGATTGGGGGGTGGTGTTGGTTAAGGAGAGAATGCAGGCTCTGGATCATTGTCTTCATCATCCCATTCTTGGACCATAGCCACAGGAAAACTAAAAAATGGGGTACCTTGTGCTGGTGCACGTAGCTTGTCCTGAGGTCGTAGGCCACAGCGTGAGATGGGATGTACAGCAGTGATAGTTGCACCAAGATCAGGAAGAATAGGAGGAGCAGTGATAGTTGCATTGAGATCGGGAAGATCGAAAGTGTTGGTATCATGACTTGGACTTCCACTCCCCTCAATCCCTTCCATTTCTTGTCCATCCTCCCAATCTGATGGTAGACTGAACAGGGGAGAGCCTGATTCCTGCTCATGAACATGAACATGAACTTGTCCTGCCTCATGCTCCGTGTCAGGCCCTGTAGCTATCGGCTGCTGCTCCTGATCTAAATGGGACTGGTGGCAATAATGCTTGAGCAACTTGTCATCTTCTGCTTGGCTCTCCTCTGATGTTAGGTCCTCATATTCCTTCATAATCTCTGCATCTTCGTTCATCTCAACTGCTACGTCAAGAGCCGCTGTAAAGCGCCACTTGCAGTGTATAACAAAATCTAACAGAAAAGTCAAATCCTCCCAACACACATAAGTGTAGCTGAAGGGTGCAGGAATCGGGGATCGGCGTTGATCAAAGGTTCCGCTCTTAGCTAGACTGTAGTAGTAGCCTGGTAGGAAATCTGACTCAAGAAATAGCTCAACTCGGGCAATCTCGAACTCTGTAACAAGCTCTGAAGTCTAGATGGTATTTCAAAAGAGGGGTTCTTAGGTTTGTTTCAGGAATGGGTGAGGTTGTAGTTGCTTCAGAAGTACTTCCTTAGGCTCAACTAGCTTCAGAGTATTCGTCTGCGGGTAGCAATAGACAAGTCAATCAATCAAACAAATATGCAAAGACTTCAACTAAGTCTGTCAATACCAAAGACCAATCGTCAATGGTTACAATGAATCCTCAGCCCAATTAGCTTTGGAAATTCAACAATGTGCTAAGCCTTCAAATTGGCATTGCGGACAAACAAGCAATGAGCAATCAAAAGTTCAATGGATTTCAAGTTCTGCTTTCAACAACATTCTATTCTTATACTGTTCTAATGTCTATCCAGAAGCGCTCCCAAGTCTACTAACTACCCAACAAGTGGAATAGCTTCGTATCCTCTAAATACTCTCGTATGGATTGCTTAGGGATTCTTCATGAAAACCCCACTCTTTATATACTCTACGATGTGCTAATTCTACTGATTTGTACAAATTTGCTCAATAACCTGCTTCCGCAGCTGAATTTACTTATTATGGTAGTCATTTGGAGAGTTTTGTATTATTCTACGCGTTTTGGGATCCAAAGTCACCATTTGATATTTGCTTCGGAAGATCCTTGTATCGCGCTCTTTGGTGGATTTCGTTTTCCCTCTGCCCAGCCGCAGCTGGTGTATCTTATTATCCTATCTGCTTTCGTCCATGAGTCATATTTGTCTGTCCCTCAGAAGTACTGTACTCCTCGTACAAAGTTCAGCCCTTCTGCAATTCCTAGGTCGGGTCAGAACCTCCTCTCTTACAGCTTCCCAACAACTATAGTATTAGGTATCCTTCATCGGTGCAAGAGGTATACTCTTGCCATTTAGAATGGCTAATACCTGCTCCGAAGCTTATCTAGTCAAATTCCTGATAGTCCTTGTGGATCCCAGGTACTGGCACATTTTACTCCAGCTCTTGATTCACAAGTCTGCTCCTTTTACTTCAAGAGTCCCTTCATTTCCAGCCTTCTAAGCTGGCTTTGGTAACTTCTGAAGTTTAGTTCTAAGTCCTGTTTCTATTATAGCACAGGTATTCCACCTTCCGAGGCAAAGTAGTACCTTCGGGACCGTCGATCATATTTCGATCACTTGGATACTGGGCCTGGAACAGCTTTTACCGTGGTACCACGTTTCTACTTCCGAAGTAAAATTTTATCTTCCAATCTTCTGGTGCAGAAGTAATTGAAGGCCAGAGGTGTATTCCTTCAAGCCTTGCTTACTTTCTCCCCGAACTCACTATGAGTTTGCACAACATCTTCGAACACTTTAGAAATGCCTTATTCCGTAGGTGCACCCCATCTTATACCTTCTAGGGTGACTGATTGATGTTTACAGAGTTCTATGATGTCAATCCATATCCTGACGACTCGACCTTCAAAGTGGGCGATTGCCGTCTCATCCTTTCTCTTCCCTTCGATCAACATAACGAAACTCTGTTTGGTCTTCTGTTCCAACACTTCTTCCTCAGTCGCCATCGTTCGTTATATTGGGGATACCTCGTTTGTTACAATCATTATCAAGACGAGGTGTACTTCTGCGAAGTCCACTTCCATATCAACCTTCCTCTAGCTGCTCGGAAGTACGTCAACACCATTGCCGAAGGGATTGCCCGAGTCAGCTTCCTTACTATGAAGACTGCTCTTATTCCCGGAGCGGTCCAAGCCTGGATTGACGCCATTGTCTTTGCCGCCGAGGCTCCTGCACCTCTAACTCTGGGATATGAGGAACTTCAGTTCTTCACCTTCACTCCTCAAATGGGTCAATGGTTATCTCGTACCCCTCTAGCCTACTCTCCCTTAGTCTGTGACCTCTATTACTTAGATCGTCTCCAGCAGGACGCAGCCTGGCGTTATTTTGATTCAGAAGTAGACGTGCCACCCGTTATTCCTTGGTACGATCACCTAGACAATACTGTACTGCCTAGTATATTCCACATAGATGCGTAGTACACTCTGCCCAATGTAACGTGATCGCTTTCCTTCTTCCGAAGTTCACCTATCTAGTTTCAAGGCGAAATTCTCAGTTATCTGCTCCCATGGAGCCATAGTTCATGTCGTGTTTCATCGGGTGTTACTTAGTTCCTGCTTCGGAACTTCATCTTTCCCACAAATTCTTACTTAAAACCTGCAGCACCAAGCTTTCGATCGTTGCCAGCTATCCTTGCCTCCACTGCTGTCATGGCTCCAATCCGAACTGTAGAGGACCACTTCTGTAATCTCCTCTTCAGTACGTTTTGGCTCGATGTTACTCCTTCCGAACCAAGTCTGACTCTTCACAGAGCTGTTTAAGCATTGGCCCTACTACGAGGATTATTCCCGCTCATTACCCAAACGTCGACTCATCACTCGCATTCCTCTTGATCACGAGAGAGAAGCCTTGCTGGGCCTACTCATTCAGCACTCCTTCCTTAGTCGACATATATCCCTTTACTGGGGTTTCATTGCATGTTTCGATATTCGGCAAGCCCCCATCTACTTTTATCATGATCTTCTCTCCGACAACCCTCCCTACGAGGCTCAGGCTATCATTGACATGGTCGCTGAGGCCATTGCGCGAGTCGGGCCCTTACATTCACACACTGCATTCCTTCCTGGCGCTGTCGATGCTTGGATTGACTCGGTCATCTGTTGCATGGAGGATCCTCCTCCTTCAAAGTTAGAACCCCAACGCCTCTTCTTCTTCGAGTACCACCCTCTTATGGGTCGCTGGGTTACTCGTCCTTTCTACCACTACAATCCCATTCTCCACGAAGAGTTCTACCTCGACGAGCTGAACCGAGCTGAATCCCCATCCGTCTGGGACTACCAACGTGAAGACTCCAAGCTGGACAACTACTTCGGATGGGATGAAGTGGCCATTAATAACATGTGGGAGTAGATCATTCCTTAGGTATTTTCTTCCGAAGCTCCATTCTGGTATTATACTGACCATCTTTGTACAGCTCATACAATTCCGTTGTAGACATTCGTTCCTTTATCAAGAAGCTGCCCTAGTCCATCATTGTAGATTAGAGAAGTTGTTAATAACATAGAGTCCTTGTACCTCTGAATTTATTACCAACCCTCTTCTTCAATCGTTGTTCCGAGCTGAGTTCCTCCAGTGTTCCTCTTAGCTAGTCTGGCTACCATTCTCTGCTTCCGAAGTGCATATTTCCACTGAATCTTCTCATCTGGATGTCTCCGAACCAGGAAACCATTCCCTTGAATAATGACTACAGACCGAGTGCAAGCTTCCGAAGTTACTCTTCAGCATGCTATTCCCCTACAGTTTCCAGAGAAGTAGATGTTCGTACTTCTGAAGCACCTTATACACCGGTCTGAGCCTATTACTAGCCATTTGGGACTTACGCTAGTACTTGTGTCCCTAATGTCCTAATTCACACTTATTAAGCGCAAAATCACTTAAAATTATGGTTCGGAGGCTGCTTTTATTAGCAGGCGCTACACCGGTTGTGGGTAACAGATGTCCACGCATTCAGGGATCTCCGATACCTGGGTCTTGATAACGTGGGCCGGCCGTGGCAAACGAGCATGCACTGGAGTGTCCACTGCCTGTCCACTGAACTCAAGGCAGTGGACTGCCACTGACACGCTTTTTGCCCGCTGTGTTACTGTACCATCTTGAGATGAATTTTCATTTGAACTTTTCAACACTGGGCTCAGTCTGGTGTGACTCAAAAGCAAAATTCAACAGGAATTGATCAAAGTTGCCATTTTTGGGAGGTTTTGATACATTGGCCTGGAGCTTGTGACACCTATAACATTTCAACAGAATTGAACCCCCTGTAATCTATGACATGTCAAACATCTTGAAATGGTACAGTATTCAAACAACCACTACATTGAAGGAATTGACCTGGAGACCCAGAGTTGCCTGGACAAACAGTATTTGACAACTCATGACGCTCCTTCAAGTTACAAACTTGGCCAGTGTCTCTATTCTCTATTTGAGAACAATGGCCAGACGGGGAGTAAAGACAAAGATGAGAGATCAAAGCATGGTAAGATCCAAAATTGGTCACTGGAGTATGTAAATAAAACAGAAAAATCACATAAGAGAGAAAATTTATCATATGGTGTGTCAACAGATGTGCTGAGAAACTGTAGAAAAATGAGCATTCAAACAATTTGCCCTGTATTATACCCCACACTGCATCTCCAGCAACAGGTGAAGGTAGTTTGCTCAATGTCTTAGGTGTTCCCACACCACCTCACTCTTCACCTCCTGCGAAAGATTGTTATAAATCAATCGCACCCTGGGAAGCCATAGACTGTTGTTGAAAGCTGTTTGCCCCTTCAGCAAATTGCAAGGTTGAGACCATTTGCTGCACACTTTCCACAGCTTGTCCATGTGCAATTCGTACAATTATTAGAGTTGGAGCAATGGCCTGTGGCCCAGGTACTTTAGCCAAGCCAAACCGTCAAACTGAGAGGTAGATACGTACTGCCATCTGATTTGCAAAACCAGTGAGGTCCACATGAGTAATGCCTTTACCCTCACTATCTGTGATCATCTGAAGAGCAACAGCAATGACCTGCATGGTGGAGTAAAGAAGTCCAGACTCAAGACTGGTGCCAATTAGTTGGTCATTCAGATTGTAAAGATGAAATGCAAAAGACATGAACATACATTGTCACAATAAAAATCCTGTACCTTGAGAGGATCCTACCTCCAGCAATTTGACCTACTTGATGGACTGTCCACCAGATACGACCAGCTATGGGTCACAGTCAGTCGATTAAAGAAGCATATACTTGGAAACAATTGAACATGCCTGTTAGCAGGGTCAATAGAGTGGTATATATGGTTGAAATTATGGTCAGCACATATATGATGCCAATGGACCTTGTATAAAGAGCAAGATGTTGGTGTTGGTAGGCTGCAGTCTGGATTGCATAGACCACAAAGCCTGTAACTGAGGGGAGGGTGAGATCCAGGGGCTTGTGTTATATGTATTGGTTACTACTCACCATTTGTTACAAGGGCAACAAAAACAAAAGGGTAGAGGATCCACTTGCTATATCCCCAAATGACATAGCAGCGGTAGATCTAGTGCAATTATCAGGTTCTGAGCTCTGTGAGTCTGCCATTGATTGAAAAGCCCACCATCAGGTAATCAAAGATACAGCTACATGGTGGGCCGATTAGTCCCAGACATGGGCATAGAGAGTGAAACTCACCCTATGATGGTAGAAGAAAACCATGTCAGCCCACTTGATTGAAAGCACAACCTCAGGATTCATACTATATACATGTGAGTGCACATACCTCCGTGCAACCCATTCAGAAGGTCTACTACCACTTGAGAGTATGTTGAAGAAAGGGATATAGTTATCTGTCTTAACAGCATTGAAGGTAATGAGAGCTTGGTCCATTTGGATCCATGTTGAGGAGATGTTGAAGATGGTGGTCAACACAAAAAGGGTAACAATCCATCTCAAGTATGATTTTGAGGCAGAAGATTCATGGCGGTGCCAAAGGACATTGAGAGACAGCACAAATATTATGATATACATCCCTTGAAGTAATTTATATAATTAGCAGGCCTCAAATGGAGATTAATATGGAACCCAACTTACCATATGCCAGGAATGTCACCTATTAAGTTTCAACAGGACAGAGGAAAAAATATTTGTCAAAGAGATAGAGTTGCATGATCCTGATGAGGAGCTTACTGGCAATGTGGTGAGAGGATACACGATGACTTGCTCAATTGAGGTGTAAGGTTCCAAGGCTTCTTTTGCAACCTCTTGTTCTGAAACCATTTTGTACAGAGTGTGAAGTGTTTTGAAGATTGAACAGAGGGTGGGAATGACTGAGCCTTTCATCTGCCCCTAGTTTTATTGCCCAATAACCAGTATCATGATGGATGTGGCCTTTTTGAACATAGGGGAATCAGTATCTGATGCAGTGGGAGATACACAACAGAGTTTCTGTAGGACCTGAGATGGCCTATCACAGTCACCAAGCACACTTGATGTGGCACAAATCAAACCAGTAAGACACCAAGCTGATTGGTGCTTTTCACATTGAATAGTGGCAGTTCTTAAGAGTGAAGGAGAGGTACCCACCCACTCAAAGCCACCGTAAAATTGAATGATATCCTGCTCATTCAAGCTTGAACCACAGACAATGCAATAGAGAACTAGCATCTACCGAGTAAGCTAAGAGCTATTGTGAGGCACAACCGACATTGTATCAACTGTTGTTGTATTGATTCCCAAAATCTCCGAGAGATATGTTACTGTGTACGTAAAACCCTTCCAAAGAAGTGGGGCACACTACCAAGGCCCAAACACCACTTTCGCTACTGAGTTGTATCGATATCGCCGCATTTTACTTGTGGTTATACTGTACCATTTCGGGATGATTGTCAGGTCACGCATCACAGGAGACCCCATTCTGATGATGGCTGTCCAAACCAAAAAGTGAATGATTTGGTCACGGGTCACACCCCCTGACGAACATCCCGAAATGGTACAGTAGCCAGATTTATCTCGCATCATGATTCTGTTGATCAGTTCCAATTTATATCCCCAGCACTGCCAGAGTTTTAAGGTCGATGGTGGTGAGGTGAACTGGCCGTGTCTATGCAGTTTTACTGATTATCAAGGCAGAGCCACCAAATGCCAACAATTGGGATCCCGTTAGCCTTCGGAGGAGTGAAGGTAAAGTGGCGGTGGTCATGGCTCAGTTCCAAGTCAGAAATACCTGGAAACTCATCAACAGTTGTGTCTGCCTCGTACTTCGTTTGCACACCTCCGTCACGTTCGAACCGTTTGTTTCTCTTTCACGCAATGATTGCCGCTCTTTTCGCATGAAACATCGATAAACCAATCCAAGCTTGTCAACGTTAGCTTTGATCAACAATGTCGTCGTCAGGCCGAAAGACCGGTCATTGTCATACTAATGGAGCTGAGCGAGACGGAGACACAGGACCACCCTCGAGACGTTCTCAGGTCTGGACCACCACCATCGCCGTTTGAAATGATCTCCTCTGGAAAGGATCACCTTTACTTATTATCCAATGCACTCTCCAGTGTTACCCGTACATCCTTGTATATCTTCTTCACAGGTCTTATAGACGATATCCCATGTCCGTCCTTTCCGTGTCTCGAGCGCAGAGGAAAACCTCCACTGACTACGGTGGTCGCGGTCAATTGCGATTACATTTCACGAATTTGTATACGGAGCGTTGTTTGAGAAATGAGGCTCAGGCTCACCCAAAAAAAACCAGTGCTATACCCGCGGCGAGGTGTTCATCACGTTCGCGGATCAAAATCAGAATATGGCCGTCACACAGCCGAAGGAGATGACATATCATCAGCACTGGCCGTTCATATGCTTTTGGACGGGAGATGAGACGCGAGGGCGAATTGGAGACGGTTAGGAAGGCTGTTTGCTTTGGTGAACAGGTGCATGAGAGCGTCTGGTGTAGTTGTCCCTCAGGTCCATGGAGACGGAGACGTCACGGGAAGAGCCATTGTCGAGTTTTGGGACAAGGGATGAGAATGCAAATGCGGATAAGGTTGTTGGTATACCTTCTCTCTTCGGACTTGATTCTACGTCTTTTCTTTTGCCTAGGAACCCGAGTGATCTTGAATGCTGTTGCTATATGTCACTAACATCAGTCGGACTCTAGAGTCAGATCTGAGTCTGATACTTAGCATATTTATTCTACACCTTAGCCTAGTCTGTAAGTGCGTGATACGCTGCACCGAAACACACTTCGCTTTACTGCCGTCCGAAGTCAGGACATTTTTTTTCGGTCAGCCGTAATCCATCTCACGGTATCTGGATGGAAAAATTAAGAAAAGCGAAGCCATGAAGGAACGTACACCGCCAACCGAAAAGTCAATCTGGATAATGCTTCCGTTGAGATAGTCACCTCAATTGCCGGCCAGTCAAATCCCGGTCGTTCCTTCGATCGCAAGACTAAGGGAGTTGATTGGTGGGCTAGAGATGAACGAGCTGCAAACACGAAACGTTCTGTGACCAAACAATGACCCTAAACTACATGGCGACGGCACTCGGAGAAATGACGCATAAATAACATAATCGAAAGGTACAGAGTCTGTCAACCGTTGAACAAGCTACCAGGCATCATCATCGATGGGGATGGCCGAAGCAGTGGCTGGGAACGTGGTGGTAATAGTGGTGTGGTGGGTGCAGTCTTTTCTTCCCGGGCAGAGAATGAATTCTCTGTAGGCCAGCAAGACAGGAATTTCGTCGTCATTGCAATCATCATGACCGAGCAGTGAGTAGGCTCGTAACTGGTCGTCACGTCGGGTACCCGATGTCAGAATATCAGGAACTTGGTGGATGTGGAGGCGTCGACGCGGCCCGGGCATATTGTCCCAGCCCCATTACAATCACGTGTCTTTGCAGAGTGTTCTCACGACGCGTCCGAGGAGCTCGTTACAATAGTTTGTACTGTTGTTCCATGTCTTCCGTTTCGTTATTCCGCGTCTTCCCTTTTGCTACCAGTTCCAGAGCTACCTATATCGATTCAAGTGGTCAAGTGGAATATGCGTTCATTTATCGACAGCTTCCTCCACCCAAGCTCAGATCTACCCGATCGACCACAACCATCCCAAGCCCTTGACGCTGACTTCTCTTCTCAATACATCTCCCACTCTCCGATCCTCTTCGAAACCTCGTCGACCCTGTGTTCAGCTTACCGCAACCATATAATTTTCAACTGTGCATTGCCATCAGTACGACGAAACCGAAAGGAAGAAAAGAGAACAAATTCACCCCTAACCTGACTCACGATCCAACTGATAGGGCCTTTCCACATTGTCTTCTTCGACCCAAAAGATGAGCAGTGCAACCTATCTTCCTTCTGATGGCCGTCTCGAAGAAGAACCCATCAAGAACGGTGATAGTAGCGGTCAAATTTGAGATTCGTTTCATACTTCTTCAGTATTGTAAAGCTCCCAGCTTGGAGCTTGAAAAGTCATCGATCAATGTTGACGAGCAATTAGTAAACTCGACTTTGCTCGACTTATTTGGTTGGTACCAACAGCTAAACCGTAGAAAAAATGGACTAGAGGTGAGTATTTTTGAAATTCGGACACACTTACCATGAGCACCATGATTGAAAGTCGGAGCGGCTTTTCTAGTTTTTTTGGCCATGTCGGAGACTTTCAAGCACCATATGACCAAGTCAGCCCTTCACAGGGTTTTAAGCTGAGGAACGAGCACATCGACAGGAGGGGACGAAATGGTCGTTGCGGAGGAAGGAACGGTCCGGTCCGGGCGCTCCTTCCTAAGCGCTGAACGTGGGTCCAAACTCGTTATTTGTATCAATTTTGGTTTTGCTTAAACCAACCGCGAGATTGGCTGGTCTTGAAAACAATGTCTAGAGTCTATCTATCGGTCCTACGACATACAGTACAGACGTGGGGTGATCAATCATTGGACTGGCTCTGCTGGGCCGCAAATTCCATGCTCTGAGTTGTTGAGATTGTAGGATCTGACTCAGAAGCCGCGCGTCGAATCTGGAGAATAGCACGACTCGTGAGAACTGTATGAAGTATCCGCTCGAGGCTATGGAATGCTCATGAGCAAAGGATGATTAAGGATGATTTTTAAGGCGGACAGGGCATGGGTACCAAGCCAACATGTGTACGAGGTCGGGCTGATGGTGGCCAATGTGAGTGGTGGCTGTCAGGGTGATAACAATGGGGTTAC
This sequence comes from Marasmius sp. AFHP31, assembly GCA_024721195.1. Classification (NCBI taxonomy): domain Eukaryota; kingdom Fungi; phylum Basidiomycota; class Agaricomycetes; order Agaricales; family Marasmiaceae; genus Marasmius; species Marasmius sp. AFHP31. The sequence goes on from JANHQD010002149.1 coordinate 33,186, forward strand.
AAACAACTTACTGGAAGAAATAAAATAATTATGTTGATTAGGGAAACAACTGAACAAGGTCAAAAATCAATCCCCCTCTGCAGCTACTCGATCATTAAAGTGCTCACAAAAAATGAGGATGTAGTAGATTATCCCTGACGATACCGTGAAAGAGCGTCAGCATCAGTTACTCGACCGCCGTCCCGCCACGAGGACCTCGTGACCCACCATCTCGATATACAGCCCTGTACAGGTCGTCCAGACTCCAGATTATGCAGCTCATGGAGAAGGGTAAGTGACCACCGAATTCCGTGCGTCACCAAATGGGTCTGTCAAGCTCGAACTATTGTTGGTGTTAGACCACGCTATCACCTACATGTTTGGAGACATCTTATATGGGAGTCGCTGTCTCGAACTCGCCGGAGCATCTATCATGATAAAGGTGTCAGGCATCCCTTACTGCCTTGCGTTGAAATAAGCTACGTTCAGTTACTCCCTTCACCAACTTCTCTCGTCACCTCTCCAGACTATTTTTCGGCGAGCGTGAGGAGCATGATGAATCCTCGACCCTACAATCTGACCAATCCTCCTCACACAGCCTCTCCCCTTTATTATCCCCGCTGAGGCTCAGATACTAAAGTGTCTGGCGGATTAGGACTGGCGCCCAGACAGATAATCATGATCACTCCGGACAACCCAGCCCGATGGTAGGGTCAGCATACTGAAACGCCACCATTTCTCCGCCGACTACCGTCAACGTTGAGTTATGTGTCTTATACTGTATCCCAGTCATACTTCCCAAAAGTCCCCCTTGCAGGACATCGAAGGTCTGATCGACGCTCTGCCCGCCCACGGAGAGTTTGTATGACTCTTTTGTGCCAGTACCATACACGTAAATTGCTGTTCTCAGCCAGTTGGAGGTTGTGGATGCTTTGCCTCGGTGAAATTATGGAAGTCGGCTTCTGTCCCTTGTCACTGGCCACGTGGGTCTCTATCTATCTATCTACAAATGAGATGCAAAGTGGTCAACAATCGGCGTTCTCGGCGAGGGTACGTTCGCTGCGTACCAACATTTTTATTTATCGGAACCGACCTCCACGAGGTGAGTTGAGAAGGGTGTGTGTGCTTGTGATAGAGAATCACTCGATTAAAAACTCCAGTATCAACATTCTTCTCGAGAGGCCCCATGCAAGCGTATAGATTTAACTTGCCGCAAGGCCTACTCGGCGGACATCGGAATCCACCAAATAAAGATATTCCTTCGGTGTAGGCCAGTTTGCCGGAAGTCGAGATCCATGGAGGGTAATCTACCATAGACTTTCTTAAACAAAGGTCATTTTGCTCAAGTCCGACTTAAGTCCTAGTACTTAAGTCTGCTTTTCAATCTTATAGTCATGTCCCCTAGATAGAACAATAAAACATTATGCTTACCTTAAGTCTATCTTGAGTCTGTCTTGAGTCTGTCTTAAGTCAAGCACAAGTCAAAGTAAAGTCGAAGTAAGTATTATTCAGGTCAGGGATAAGGCAGACTTAAGTATGTACAAGTCTAAGTTAAGTCGAACGTTGAGCCTGTTGAATCTGCAGCCTAGATGTTGATCAGTTCCGGTTCATTTCTCCCGCACTATGGTTATGTGGAACAGTACTTCATGACTCATTATGCCTCATATGTACAATCTCGGTTATATATCTCTTTATAGTAGTTATATTCATTCCACATGTATATAAGCTGGTAGTTCTCTATGTGAATTGAGTGTGTGCTTGAGCTTCTACGTCTCGCCTCTATAACTCTCTCAACTCTCCTGGTAAGTAGTAGTTGTAGTAATGTAGTAGTCCACTGCGCTAGGCGTCATGCCGGCTCTACAGGTTATGGGCCCCGGTTAGCCCTACTGCATTGACAAGCACCGTCATGGCTGCTGTCAACAACGAGTGCACTTGTGGCTGCTGTTGCTAGTCGATGATGAGTGCCCTCACAGGCTGCTGTCTGTGAACTAGGCTATGCCTGTGCATGCCATCAATCTCTTCATTGAGTGTTCGACCTATGGCATTGATGTATCGTCCTTTGACAACATCAGATCTTACGGATCCAGTGCTCATCACTAAGCATAGCACCCATCATGGCCGCTTACCCTGTGTTTTGATTAAACGCATGCTGATGCTGTCTTTTCACAGATCCAAACCCAACCCAAACCTCTCTATTCACTATACTCGATCTCAAGAAGCACTTCAGTAATGACCTCTTCAACGGTAGTACCAAGGACTTCAAGTTGAGGTTTGAACCAGCTTTAGAAGGAGTCTCTAAGGCTTCTGACCTCTGGGAGAACCTGATTGGTGAGGAGAAGAATACTCCCTACCCCATTGGTCTTAGCACCACCATCACCAATGAAGAAGGTGAATCCAAGACCACCACGTCCCCTCCTACTTCAGTCCAAATCAAGGAGTGGCAGGAAGCACGCATGACCTGGAAGAAAAACAATTATATCCTCATGGGTATCTTCTAGCTCATGATGACTTGCACTGCCTTTGACCCCATCAAGAACATGACAGCGGCCAATGTGTGGGTCTATGTCAAGGACACCTATGGCAGAGCCACGCTCTCCAATATCTATGGGGACTTCCTCAAAACAGTCACCTTCACCATTGATCAGAACAATCCCCTTGGCTCCATTGCCAAGCTACGTACCTACTTTGAGCGACTTGAGGTTGTTGGCATCAATATGCCTGACCTTGTCAAAGCTCTCATCCTCGTGCAGGCCAACCCTAAGGTCTGGGAAGCAGCCACTTCCAAGTGTCTCCACAACTACACACATATGGAGAACATTAACAACACTGCTAGTAGCATGTCAGGTAGTAGTAGTAGCAGCAGCAGATCTTCTGTTGCTGATCCCAATGCCGAAAAGTTGCCCCTTACCCTCAACCGCGTTCAGAACGCTATTATGGTTAAATATGAGCGGTTGAACCCTCAATTTGCCGGTCAACTCACTGCAGTCAAACATGGTGGGACCAACACTCCCTAGTTCTAGCAGCAGCAGTGCCCTTGCCCTCCACAGTGTCAACAACAGTGTGGGCAGCAGCAGCGTGCTCCTCCTTTGAACCAAGACAAGGGTAAGAAGAAGAAGCAGCAGCAAAGAGGACCACGTGGTGGCAATTGACAGGGATGCTGGCAACTCTGGTGGCAATTGCAGTGGCAACCACCCTCATGGTCATTCTCACTTCGCCTCCATGGCAAGTATCATCACTCCACCCTTCTCTTCTGTCACAAAGCGCAAGCATTGGGTTGCATTGAATGCGATCGAGCAGTCTCTTCGAGCTGAAATTGCTACTGGGCCTGACAACTTGTGGGCCGGTTATCGCCCTTCAAGCACTTGGGACAAGACCTATCCGGATCTCAACTTCAAGGCCACGTCACGACTTCCTCCTAGCCAAGCTAGGGGATCTCCTCCTCCTGCCAATTTCAAGGGATTCTGGGATGAATCGTGTGACAGCACTCTTGATTGTCCTCCTCCCCCACCGAAGAAGAAGAACCCAGCTTCCATGCAGAAGCTCACTGGTTTCAAACCGTTGGAGACAGTGTTTGAAGATGTTCGTGAATCACACTCACTTGCTGACAGGATTGGGGTCTCTAAGACGGCCAAAACCCTCAAAGGGTTTGAAGGTATTGTGGCAGCCGAGGTCCGCTGCACAGAAGAACTGGCGAGCAAGGCCCGCTCCTCCCTCCAAGAACATATTGGCGCTGTCACATCCTTCTCAAAGCATACTCTGGAGGACGATGACGGACCCGGATACCTTTCTACTTCTTCTTCTAAATGTGCTTGTAGCGTTGATCCTGATGAAGATGATGATGTAGAGATGGACGATGGTAATGACCTGACTTCTCTTTTTGGTGATGATGTTGACGACTGTCATGAAGTGCCACTTTTCCCCCCTATCTTTTCCTTTCTTAGCGCCCATTCCCCTTTCAGCGCCTGTTTGATACTTTGATGCCCACTAGATACCCAGTTCCCCTTTCTACATCATTCCCATCATTTCCTTCCTTGTTCTTTCACATTGCCTTCATAACTGATCCCATCTATTGTCCCCTTTGTTCTCCTTGTTCTCTCACATCACCTTCACAACTGATTCCATCTATTGTTTCCATCGTTCTCTTTGTTCTTTGACATACAACAGTTACTCGCTCCAGACTCGTTCTTATTCTATACCTGGACTACTATTGTTCTCCCCTTGTTCCCTATTATCTTTCTTTATTCTCGCACAAGTCACCTTCTAGTATATAAGCTAGGTAGTTTGCACCTGGTCCCTCATCTTGACCTCTTGTCGTTGGGACCAGCTATCTACCTGCTCTTGCCCTCTGCTCGCTGCCTCTGTCATCTCTGTCATCGTCTCTGCTAGCCGACTTCCGCCGCCGTTGTTTCTATAGTCCTAGCGTCTAACGCTTTAGGACAACGACGACATTGCCGAAGCTGCAGGGGTAGAAGAGAACGTTCTGGATAATGTCTCTCTTGGATCTTTTTACGATGACCCATTAGTCCCTTATCTTGATCTGTTACCCAACACTGATACCAGTCCACAGCGATGCTCTTAATTAGTTTCCGTCAGTAGCCACTATCATAGTCCTGGTAGTGACCTTGAGTCACTTGTACAATATTCTTATGTGTTGAACAATTATTTCGTTGCCTGTACACAGTGTAAGGGAAAGAAGTCCAGTAACGCACAGGGATGGCTATTAGATTCTGGTGCTTCATTGCACTTTACTCATGATATGAACAATTTTGCTGAATATCAGCCCCTCGATAATGGTTCATTGGTTAATACCGCTAGTAAGAACAACCCTATACAAATACAGGGTAAAGGGACTGTCTTCATCAAACATCTTGTCAAAGGACAAGACGGAAAAATGATAGAGTGTATTTCATGTCTCTATCCTGTCTATTACATACCTCAGTTGGATATATGACTACTATCCTTGGGTGAGTTCCTTCAAGATGGACTTTCTATTTGTGGAAACGCAAAGAAGTTAGCCTTCTACTCATCACAGCAAAATCAATCGCTTGTTTACTATCCTCATATGCCTGGTCAAACCATTTATTGGGTTCACTTGTGGAAAGCTTCTGCTGAGAGTTTATTGGCCAAGTCTATTGTTTATAATGTTGACTATGGTATTGAGTACAGGCATTTTGGACATCCTTCGGATAAAGCCCTGAATAAGGCTCGGAAACATACACAGAATTTCCCACTTGACCTTAACATGTGCACCAAGAAGACTCCTCTATGTCGTGGTTGTGCAAGAAATCATTCCCCAACTCTAAGTCTCGAGCTGCAAAACTGTTTGACCTCATTCATTCAGACCTTAAGCAGTTTCCGGTTGAATCTTATCACTGGTATGGGTATTACATCTCCTTTGTTGACGACTGCACCTCACATGCGTGGTCTACTCTCCTACGTCGAAAATCTGATGCTCTTAAAGCAATAAAACATTTTATTGCTATGGTGAAGATACAATTCCACACTAACATCAAGCAATGGATGTTGGATGAAGGGGAGAATACAAAGGTGACGAATTTGATGCCTTACTCAAAGAGCAATGGGATCCCAATTGCACAGAGCGTACCATATACTCCTCAACAGAATGGTTGTGCTGAACAATTCAACAGGACGATCACTGAAAAGGCTCAGGCTCTTTGTTTTGAAGCTTGTATGCCTCAGTCCTGGTGGGAATTTTGTCATCAGCATGCTGTCCACCTCTACAATCGCACTCCTGTGCAACGTTTAAGTTGGAAAACTCTGTTTGAGATACTGTACAGAAAGGCACCAGGTGTTTCACACTTCCAAGTTATGGGCTGTGGAGCCTATGTCTTCATACCTGACGACAAACGTACCAATAAGCTCGCTCCTCGATCTGAGTTGATGACCTTTATCGGTTATCAAGAAGGGATGAAAGGATTCCTCTTCATGCGAAGCAACAACTCTATTTTCAAAGGTACTACTGCACTGTTCGATGAGACTCTGTATCCCAGATGTCCTGATGCGAAAACTTGTGGCGTAACACCAGTGGATGGTGAACATTTCACTTTGGGTGAAAAACCCAACATTCCTTCAGAAGATAATGATTCTGATGATAGTAGCAATGATGCTCCGTTCCGAAATCTCAGAAGTCGCTCCCGAAACCTTCAAAACAGACCAGAACCCAAGGTTGATGAACCTGCAGGTAGCCCTAAACAGGCTGTGGAACAACTGTTACCTCCATCTGGTCCTCCATCACCTACAGGCAAAGCCGACGTCCCTGCACCTCCACCTCAACTAGTGGCAGAAGTCCACGCCGATCTTTGTGTTGAGCCAGCATAGTTAAATGCACAGTGGGTAAGATGAAATGAACCTCACATGCGTGATACTTGAGTTAGAAGACTTGAGATGCTTGAGTTGTGGTGCAATAGACTGGTGAAGTCGTATATTGAACTGAGGACTTTAAGCCTCTATCTACCTAGCTTTTATACAAAAGTCCTTGCCTATTTACTAGTCATACAGATGTTATCGTGGAGAACTTTGGTTCTGCGGAGGAAGGTATCGAGAAAAGGTCGAGGTCGAACTGAGGGAAACAAGTGTGCGTTAGCGTAAGAGAGTTAAGAGAAAATACTCAACTTGGGGCTCGAAGCTCTGGCGTTGAGTAGGAGAGAAAAGAAAAGGGCTTAGGGCTCGACGTGGAAGTAGGAGGGAGAAGAATCAATGCCATTCGCAAGATACGTAACTGAGTTTATATAAATGTCCGTTTGAAATCAGAAGCACGAAACATGTTTGATAGGTAGTTTTAAAGTGGCGGATGTCATGGAATACGAACATATGTCAAGAGACAAAACACGCGATAAGAAAAAGAAAGAAAAGGGATAGAGTAATGGTTCGTCAATCTCTGATCTGCACGCAAGCTTCTGATCAACCGTCGGTGGCTCAGTCATTTGAGGTGGGTCAGGCCTCAGCAGACTTACTTCTCGAGTGGGGGCTCACGTACGAATAGAACGGGAGGAAACATTCGTGTTGATCTGGCGCCACTCTTGTGCTCGTCGTTGATCTCGAAACCGGAATTATATGAAACGAAACAAAGTGCGAAGCGGGAGACGAATAGGGAACGAGGGATATGGAATAGATGGAAGATGAAACTGGAAATGAAACTCATGTGGGAAGCTGTAACAGGGGGGTGGAATGAGAGTATGAGATATGTCTAATTAGGAAAGGGGAAGAGTGGCGTGGGATCGGTAAGTGGCTGGAGTGGTTCGTGTGTGAGTCGGCTAACTGTCCCTTCCATAACGTAGGTAAGTGTGAATACGCTTACTGATACTACTACTAGAAGTAGGCATAAGTTCCTATACTGAGTGAGCAACGTATAAGCAGATACATGCTAGCTAGATTATAACTGGTCTGCTAAGTATAACAGTCCATTGTGCCTCGCATATTGGAGGCTCTACTAATGCTATTCGCTGTAAGCGTGTGCATGAGAGTAAGGTACATATCTACAGAGTCATTCATGATGAAGGTAGATATGTAGTATGAGACTTGCATGAGAGCGCAAGTGTATCTAGGAACAAGTCCTATTATTAGTTGTACGCGTACACAACACATCAACAATGTATCACATGATATCCAACATGTTTAACACTCCCCCACACTATGTTCGTCATGGAAGTTCAAATTAGTGAAAGGTCAAACCTAAAGCTTGTCTAAACTTCTGAAACTTGACTCGTCCCAAGTTCTTATTAAGAATATCTGCAGGTTGATCTGCAGTAGGTGCATAGTAGATCTTTACTCGTCGATCTGCTACTGCTCCTCGAATAAAATGATATTGAACATCAATGTGTTTAGTTCTTTTATCAGAAGCTTTGTTGCTACTGAGAAAGATAGCGCCTTGGTTGTCGCTAACACATGGTATCGATTGGACTGGGGATTCAAGTTTGTTAAGCAATATTTTCATCCATGAGATCTGACATGTACAGTCAGAGAGAGCCATATACTCTGCTTCAGTGAATGACAATGCAACTGTCTTCTGTTTCTGTGAAACCCAACAGACAGGTGCATTTGCAAGCTTGACAAGATATCCAGTCTGTGATTTTTGGTCATCTTTATCTGTTGCCCAATCAGAATCAGCAAAGGCAAGTAAGCCTTCATCCAATTTGCCATTATAGACAAGTTCATACGCCTTAGTACCAACTAGATACTTGGCGATGTAGAGTGCCTTTTGCAGGTGTTCCTTGCTAGGATTAGCACCATACTGAGACATCTTTATTATGGCAAACAATATATCTGGTCGTGTTCCTAATGCCAGATAAAGAAGAGAACCGATCACTGATTGGAATCGATGTATAATCTTGGGATCAACCAGACCATCATGCTTGGTCGGTTCATAACCACTAGGCAACGGTGTATATGCTGCTATGACATTTAGAGCTCCGAATTTGCGTAAGATCTTGTTGAGATACGACCATTGATCAAGAATGATCTTACGGTTCTTACGATATCGATTGATCTGCATTCTCAGAAATTCTACTGGCTCGCCTAAATCTCAGCATTCCCAGATTTTCATGAATTTGCTTTTCAACCGTTGGATGAGGGTGTGATCCAAACCCATAAACAAGGCATCAATCATGTCTGATGTGTCGCAGTACTCTTGAATTGTTACCCTTCCTTTGTTCAATAAGGTTGTTAGGGTGATCCAAGATTATCCCATTGAACTTTTTTGGGTATTTACTGCGCTCAAGAATCATACATCCCATGCGTTTTCTCTGATTCTCCAGTTTGTACGCATTTAGGAAGTTGAAGACCACTCCTTGATTGAAATCATATCGATAATAGTCTGCTGGATCGAATGTATGCGATTCGTTGTCCTGTGGTTCCCATGGATTGTGTTTTGTGAATTCCTCGTCATATGTCACACGCCATTCTTCAATTGGATAAGTAGACTTTATCTTGAGTCCAACGTTACTAGTTTCAGTTTCCTGAAATAGTTGACCCATAGATTTTATTTCGATTTGTCCTGTAGTGGTATCAAAGACTTCATACATGGTATGACTACCATATACATCAGGAGTATTCATTGTCCTGATTGCACGGAGTTCATAGTCCCTTGTGGGAATGAGATGAGGGAGTTCGCCATTGCTAGGAGTTTCAGAGTGCTCAGAAGAAGTGAAGTCGGAGGGATTAGGCACATGGGTTGCTGGTGGACTCATTTCGTATTGATCCATTCTTTCTTGGGTGCAAGAAGGATCTGAGTCCCACATTTCTGGATTGGAATTAGAGTAATCTGGAACGGTTTGTGTGATCTGACTACTACTTTCAGCAGTTGCCTGAGCATATGACATTCTAGGAGGAACAGATGGATCTCTGTCATCATAGCAGTCTTCGATGTTGAATGGGGAAGAACTATGAGCGCTATGCTCTATTTCAAGATGCTTGTGACGCATAGCTTCTTGAAAGTTCATTTGTGGATATTTCTCTTCCCATGAAGACACTTTCCTAACCTGATAACCTTCCCAAAGGTTTTTCAGTTTCTTGTCATAGCTTTCTGGCATCCTAGCCATATTGACAATAACAGGTCTGGCCATTTCAGCTTCAAGAGCAGCGCAGTCAGAAGCACTAAGAGCAGCAACGTGCGCTTTTTGTTGCCCCCCTTGCTTCGACTGTGTCTGTTTGCCTTTGCCTTTGCCTTTGCCTTTGCCTTTGCCTTTACCTTTTCCTTTCTTCTTCTTATGAGAAGAATTTCCACCACTATTGTTGCAGTTCTGGTTCTGGTTCTGGTTCTGGTTTCGATTGGCATTCTTGTTTTTGCCACCAGATTTATTCCCAGAATGGTTGTTCGGACCATGCTATCCGGACTGTCCAGACCATGTGGGAGCGAATTGGTATTGGTTAACGCCAGTAATTTTAGCGCTATAGGCTTGTGTATAAGCCGGCGGACCTGAATGCGATCCAACACGAGAATTCCATGTATTGGCAATCATGGCGATTAATTCGGAGAGCTTCGAATCTTCCTTCTTCTGGCGCATGATATACTCTTTAATGCTTTGCCAAGATTTCAGAAGTTTGGCTACTATAATAAGACAGAACAGATCTTCCGGGATGTTAACACTGTGATCCTTCAGTTTCAATTGTTGGTTTGTCATGAAATTGATACCTGGAATTGGTGAAAGATGTCCAGGAAATACAGTATTGTTAACTTCTTCCCATAGGTTAAGAAGAACTGCTGTGTCCTTAGATCCGAATGCCTTCTTGAAATTCTCAATGGAAGTGGGAACAGAGGTGTTGTTGATAAGGGAATCGTGATGTTCTCCAGCGCGAAGACCGATATAGCCAATGATCTTGTCCCTGGTCTCGTCATAAGACCTCTTCTCCTCTGCAGTTGCATTATCAGGAGGTGGAGAAGCGGTCAAACCCTTGGTTAATCCTTGGGTTTTAACAAAGAATTCGAGACCACAAATAATGAAACGGTAGTTGGAACCATCGGAAGCAAGTTTAGGTATATTATTAATACCACCATGTCTGCCAGGAACTGTTTCGGCAGCCATGGTATACATTGGTCGATCAGAATTATTCTGTACTCGTTGCCAGGTAGGAGGTTGTACCAGAAGGCGACCTCCTGCGGCATTAACTGCCTAGGACGTTCCTTCGGCCGGTGCTACTTGGTAACGATGTCCATTTGGCTGATAGGCCAAAACATTGTCGGTGTTTTCTGCATCAACGTTAGACATATTTGAGAGATCTGCCAAAATCCCGTGAGCATTGTGTTCGTATGAGTGATAAAACTCGGGATTTTAACAGATGCGGTCAAAGGTCATAGGCCAACAACAGGAAATTTAAGTGCAGGGGGTAATCTGGTTACATAGCTGACGCATGCACACTTGCTAGCGTCTTACAGTCATAACCTTCCAGTGATGTGTGATGTCTGGTGTTTTCCTACTGCCATCTGGTCTCAATCCCAGACTAGCTAAAGCGTCGTCACAAGTGACATCCACATGTCAGGTGAAAGCTTATTATTATCATCGCCGGATCACTCCGTTTGGTTAGTGCTGCCCCTCACGCACCAGGCGTATGGTGGCCAGAAATAACTACTAGAGATTCTCGCGGGATATAACAATAGCGTGAAATGAATCATGACATATGGTAGGGAAACCCTGTACATACTAAAATGGCCGTTTGATACAGTAAAAGTGTATCATACAAATCCCAGTTGTTGCGACCCTAGGGTCTCAAGCATCATGGCAGACTGGTTTTAAAGCACAGTCCCATTGACACTCCAAAAGGTGCCTCTCCAGCCGAAGCTGTACAGCCGAGGACCACCCCCAACAGTTGGATTTCTGCGGCATTAGACAGTGGCAATATATGGCCATCGTCCAATCCGGGTTATCAGCAGAGGGACAGACCCGATTGCTCGGTTAGGTCCATGCCAAAGAAGGTGAAAGCCAGTCAGTATGTACATGCGTTCATACGACATGCAGTGTGTACAGGGTGTATCCCATGGAGGAATGAAAATACTTTTGAGTTGGTTGAACCAATCCTACACCAGACATCGATAGCCCAGCATCGCTAGAGACTTCCTGTACCCATGTAGGTTACAGGTCATCCGCTAGGACATGGGGACACCGGAAAGTTTCAGCTACTCTGATCATAACGCCCCTAGCACGCCTGTCGCGGGGCCCATAACCTGTTGAGCCAGCATAGTTAAATGCACAGTGGGTAAGATGAAATGAACCTCACATGCGGGATACGTGAGTTAGAAGACTTGAGATGCTTGAGTTGTAGTGCAATAGACTGGTAAAGTCATATATTGAACTGAGGACTCTAAGCCTCTATCTACCTAGCTTTTATACAAAAGTCCTTCCCTATTTACTAGTCATACAGACGTAGGTAAGTGTGAATACGCTTACTGATACTACTACTAGAAGTAGGCATAAGTTCCTATGCTGAGTGAGCAACGTATAAGCAGATACATGCTAGCTAGATTATAACTGGTCTGCTAAGTATAACAGTCCGTTGTGCCTTGCACATTGGAGGCTCTACTAATGCTATTCGCTGTAAGCATGTGCATGAGAGTAAGGTACATATCTACAGAGTCATTCATGATGAAGATAGATACGTAGTATGAGACTTGCATGAGAGTGCAAGTGTAACTAGGAACAAGTCCTATTATTAGTTGTACGTGTACACAACACGTCAACAATGTATCACATGATATCCAACATGTTCAACAATCTCAAAACTCTGCGTTGCTACCTGGTAGGTTCGACCCGGAAAACACACCTTTGATCGGCAATCTCAGGTGTCCGCGTTGCGTGTAGGACAGAATCATATGTGTGGACCAGTCAGAGGCTCTGCTGGTTTCGGATATTGTTCAATTCTCCACGTTCCCCCTTCTCGTTATTTCTTCCGGCTTGACGTAGAAAAAGAGGCCCGTTACAGGTCTCTAATACCTACTTGCAGTCGCAGCTGGCCCAGGGCGGAATGCAAGCATTGGTTGATGTTCTTTGTTCGCTGGCTCTTGTTAACCACACAAGCCTTCTTTGTCTTCGACTCTTGAGTCTTCTTCATGGAATCCTTATTGTCTTCGACTGTCCCTGGCACTTGTCTGCACCAGAGTCCTTCACCTTGGACACTGGCTGGCCCCGTGAATGTGGCATTATACAAGGAAAGTCAGGCTAGAGGAGTGGACTAGACAAGGCCAAAGTGAGCAAGGTATTTAAGGATTGTGAGGTCCACAAATGTTGTATGGTTTTCCACTATTGTGAATCAAATCAAGATTGGCGTTGTGGAGAGTGGAAGTGAATGGAAATCACTGACTGGAGTCAGCGATTGTGGCGCAACTGGAGTTGTGCAAAGGGGGAAGGGAATGTATTCATTGCAAGAGAGAGAGCAGAGGCGAGCAAGATGAAAAGAAAAAAAATAAAATAAATGTTGGGTGAGTGTTGTGGAGCAAGCTGGCATAGAGTCGGCACAGTGGTGGTCGTTGTTGAGGAAGTCGAATTGACCTGCACGTGGGTTGCAGGCCGGCAAGAGCATGGGGAATTTGAGCCTGCTTACACAGTAACTGACAAGCCTCCTAAACTTCCCACGACACCTTGCCTCTGGCAATTGGGAATCTCGGGCCGCTCAGACTTCATCTTCAACTTCAACCTACACCAACCTCAACCTCAATGATCCACCAGCCTCCATCCTCACTGTCTCCCCTCCATACAGCTCTATATATGACTGAGACTCCAGTCTTGTTGGAAATCCTCACTCCAGTGAGGGTTATCACTCCTTTACACCTGCACAATCACCGCAATATCATGGCTCTCAACTTGACCAACGGAGACTTGCTGAAGAACAGGTTTAACGGTGGTAAGTCATATACGGTATATTCTATTTACTGATATCCTAATTGTGTCTTAAAGTTCCACACTCTTTTACCTTCGGCGATGGCCTTGTGGCGACTATCGTTTCAGAAGCATGCATATTCATCACCTCACCCAACCATGCCTGTATCCCTAGTCCTCCATTGGGGTTGACTCGACATCTTTATCGACGCTCTGATGGATTTTATGGTCTTGATGACCCAGTCCAATGTCCTCAGCCCTTCAATGAACATTACCGCTACCTTGTTTGTATACCAACAGAGTCTAGGCACCTGGTGGACCTGTATTTTGATGACCTATGCATGTGGGACCGGAAACATCATCCAACCGACTTTGCGATTTGAGATGGAGAGCCTTGCCGCACACTGGATGACCTCTGAGAGTCTTTGGATACTTTACAACAGCGAGAAAATAGGTTTCTCTGCCAGTAACCTGCCTGGAGGAACAAGCTTGCTGAACTTGATTTGACCATGGATTTGAGTCTCTGTAGGCTCTCATCTGGCTCACTATCCCTCAGGAATATCATCTGTGCCGTCTCTGAGCTACAGCGGTCTTGGCACACAGCTGTGGCCATGATCAACTACGTTGAGATCTATGAGCCACAGATGTTGGCAGCGGAAGAGATGGGGGCTGTCGAGCAGCTGGCAGAGACCCAGTCCCTTTGCAGCCGCATGGGAGCTTTTGTTTGGAATGAGAAAGATGCATTGATGTTATTCTGAGCGAGACTACCTGTATACTACCTATGCCAATTCACTCAGTTTTACCACCAGGTCATCTTGGAAACTGCCTGATTCATTGACCTCCCATTTGATAACACAGCTGCATCACCCAGTTTTCCTGTCATCTACAGAGGGCAAGTTGGCTCAGACGCAAAATTCGTGGCGATCAGGATCGCGTCAATCAACTATTATAATACAGTCAGTCCTTTCGGAAATCTTCATTTAGACAACACCTATCAGTCGTTGTACGTTGTTGGCACTGCGGGTATTGTCTCTTCATTGAGCTCGCTACTGTCAACCTCTGTTGCTCCAAATGTCGGACCCATCTGTACGGCTCCACAACCAACGGCCTCTGGTAAAAAAGGGAAGTCCAAGAGAAGTAAATCGGCTCAAGCTGCGACCCTCAAGGGTGTTGTTATGGAGCCCCATGAAATTGCTGAGGGAGACTCACAGAGTACATTGCCAATATTTCCCTTCTATCTTCACGAATGTTTGATGAACAGCACCTCTGGTTTTGCACAATCTTTTCGCCGACCTGCCAACTGAAGACCCTCTTGTCCCACCTCCTATTCTCGCTTGGAAAGATGCTAATAACACAATCAACAAGTTGCATCCTGGAAAGTGAGAGATGTGGGCTCAGGACAATCTGCAGTTGAGGACAGTTCTCCCCGATCCAAACATGATCATGGGCAGTCCAGATCTTGGTCACCACCGTCAATATCTTGTGCAATGGGCTCATGTTCACGAACCTTTCATGCGAGGAATTGGCGGTGATGACAATCACATCCCTGCTCCTCTCAAGGCTGCCATTTGGAGGAAGGTGTTGAGTTCACCATTCCACAGACTCCTCACAGACACCAATCCCAATCTCAAGAACAAACAGACCAGGGAGCATCAGGAGGCAACCAGGTGGCTGCGGAACCTGTTTGCGAAACATGCACCAGGCATTGATCTAGTTGCCTCACTCGAGACAACTATGGATGTCAAACTGGGCCGGCAAATGCTGTACGAACTTTCAGTGGTCAACTTTTGGTATCAGCTTATGGCAATCAATGGAATGGCAGACTCTACAACACCGAAACCTTTGCCTGTGTTATCTGTTGCCAACCTTGCTGTGGAGCATGCATGGCATGATTGACATCGCCTTGGGCTCATGTCTGACATCTTTGGAGTGCCTAGCAGTTGCGGTCCCTTTGAGGCAGCTTTGCAAAGGACCTCCGTCGCTATTGCCTTCGAAATATGGGCCATTTGTTTTCACACAAGAATAAAGGAAGATAATAGGGAACAAGGAAGAACAATAGTAGTCCAGGTATGGAACAAGAATGAGTTCAGAATGAGTAACTGTTGTATGTAAAAGAACAAAGAGAACAATGGAAACAATAGATGGAATCAGTTGTGAAGAGGATGTGAAAGAACAAGGGTGAGGAAGGAAATGATGGGAGTGATGTGGAAAGGGGAACTGGGTATCTGGTAGGCATCAAAGTATCAAACAGGCACTAAAAGGGGAATGGGCGCTAAGAAAGGAAAAGATAGGGGGAAAAGTGGCACTTCATGACAGCAAGGTGGATACCACTTGCGGCAGGTAAGACGTAGAGATCTCCAGAGATCTCTCAGCTGGCAGAAGTAGCCTGTCACACGTGTCTCTTCTTTTGCCACCACCATACCCTCTGCCTTTAAACCTCCATCTCCTTTCGCACTTTGCTTCCCCCCCTCCATTCACCTCTGTCATCTCATTCTCCTTCATACCTCATCATGTCGACTTCTCCTTCTTCCTCAAGCAACAAAGGATCTCCATTGCCTAACACATCTAGCCAACCAGGTCTGCTTGTGAAGGACACCTTAGCAAAGCCCGACGTTGCAGCTGACCCCAATGCATCCAACGGCAAGGATGATGGTTCTGGCACCATTCACAAGGCCACATTCCCTGATCCAACCACGGAGACCTACCCTCTCGCTGCTTCTCAAACCGACAGCGAGGAGGATGGGTCTAGCACCTCCGTCAAGGCCCCTTCTCCAGATCCGAAGACCGACCCCTCTGGCACTCCCTCACTCTTCTGTTCAACTGATCTACAATCTTGGCTAGTTCAGAGTTATACCATATGTGGAACTTTACTGTGCATTTGTACTCATTTCAAGTGGAATTCTGTGCTATAACATAGCACAGGAAACATAACAATGAACTCAATCACTCAAAGACAGAACAGGAACGACGACTATGTTGGAAATGAGAAAAGTGGGCTAGCTAGCTACCTAATGGTAGTTGTGGTCAACAGTCAAGGAAGAAAGAAGGTCTAATTATGTGTGTACATCATTGGTGCCTTGTGTGGAACTATTCTCAAGTCAGACCTAAACATGAGTAAGCCCAAGTGGGCTTACACCCTCCCTGGGTATCTGAAAAAGCTAATGTGAAGAAAGATAAGGCAAGGTTAGTGAGAATGAACAGCAAGCCATCTATCCAATGCTTCAAAATCATCAACTTCCAAACCAGACTTCCATTCATTGTGGTTGGGACCGAAACCAACCCATCTAACCAAGTATCTCTAGCCACAGCCACATCTCCGTTTGTCAATGATAGCAACAATAAAATTCTCCTCCAACCCATCTTTAGTGATGATCGGGCCAGGTGGTTGCAGCTCATGAAGGGAATAATTTGTCATCATTGGGGGTCTACGGCTTGATCTGAGAGAAATGAATGGTACAGCAAGAATTAGCCTTAGTATCCGGAATGACCAGGGTATACGTTGACAGCTCAGGATGAGACTTCTCAATAGTGTAGGGCTGTCAAATCTTGGTACAAACTTTGCGACATGACCCTTTCCATGTTGCATGTATTCTTGACAGCAATTCTTTGGCCTGTTCTCACAGTACCAATGGTCAAAAAACAGTGCAGCTACTTCCTCCACAGACATATTTGTGCAGCATGGGAAAACAAATATCTGAACCCAAACAGCATGTGATGGTCAACATACAATTACAACTGTTTTACTGGGAC
Organism: Marasmius sp. AFHP31; assembly: GCA_024721195.1. Taxonomy (NCBI): domain Eukaryota; kingdom Fungi; phylum Basidiomycota; class Agaricomycetes; order Agaricales; family Marasmiaceae; genus Marasmius; species Marasmius sp. AFHP31. The sequence goes on from JANHQD010002149.1 coordinate 50,240, forward strand.
AGGCTGTCATGAAGTGCTGCTTTTCCCCTATCTTTTCCCTTTCTTAGCGCCCATTCCCCTTTTAGCGCCTGTTTGATACTTTGATGCCTACCAGATATCCAGTTCCCCTTTCCACATCACTCCCATCATCCCCTTTCTTGTTCTTTCACATCGTCTTCATAACTGATCCCATCTATTGTTCCCTTTGTTCTCCTTGTCTTTCACATCATCTTCACAACTGATTTCATCTATTGTTTCCATCATTCTCTTTGTTCTTTTACATACAACAGTTACTCGTTCTTGTTCCATACTTGGACTACTATTGTTCTCCCCTTGTTCCCTATTCTCTTTCTTTATTCTTGCACAACCCATATTCTAGTATATAAGCTAGGCAGTTTACACCTGGTTCCTCATCTTGACCTCTTGTCATTGGGACCAGGTGAGTAGTTACTTCTGTCTTCCCATTTATCTGCAATGTATCTAACTTGTCGTTGGGACCAGTTCTTTACTCGCTCTTGCTCTCTGCTTGCTGCCTCTGTCATTATTGCCGTTGTCTCCGCTAGACAACTTCTACTGTCACCGTCTCTATATCCAAAGTCTTAGCGTCTAGGACACAGGCCTAACAAAATCCATAGCCACAGACAATCCACAGCCATTGGGTACTGGTAATGGGTGTGCAGGTCCAGCAACCTTCTGAGTCAAAGCCTTGTTGCATGCACACTCCTCACAACCTGGAATGTAGAACCATTGCAAGTTACGTCTCATATTTGACCAGTAGAATGAATCCCGCAGTGTTTCATATGCCTTGTCAGGGCCAGCATGTACAAAAACATCATGGGCCAGATGGATAAGATCCTCACAGATCTTAGTCACTTGTGGTACCAGCAGGTGAGAACCTAAGTACCACAGACTATTGCATTCAGATACCCCTGGCAAAGTCTTATAACCTGAAATAAACTTATTGCAGAACTCATCTTTCTTGGACCCGCCCTTCATATCAGCCAACAACTTGGCATCTGCATGTATAGTCAAACAGACTGCAACACACAGTCCCCCTCTGAAGCCACAAAACCCAGTTTGGTATTTCTGTGTCATCAACATCGGTCACAGGTTCCTCAGAATCCACTGGCAGCCATGAGAGAGCGTCCACCACAGTATTATCTTTGCCTTTTATATAACAAATTGTAAGGGTCAGTTCATTTTCATCACAGATGACACCTTTATTGCCTCAAGGTGGTCTCACATTCACAATGAACCCTTGTGCACACGCTAACTCCAGCTATCTGTGATGCAAGCCTCTGACGCCCAAGGCACCACCACTCAGCGCTCAGCGCCTAATGGCTCGATTCATCATTCAGGGCACTCCTCTGCATTCCACTCAGACCAGACAATACTCTCAGACTCACCATATCATTTCCACTCCCACTCAGACTGGTTGGCTGCCTTCTACAGCCTGTTGACAAGCTAAATTTTTGCCTATCTCATTTCTGGGACCCCTACCTTTTTACCCAATTCCATACCCCTCTATACCCCCTTCAAATCCCTTTTTCCAGCTCTCTATTCCTATCATTCATCATGTCTTTTCACCATTCTCCACTCCTCACTCCTACATCGCGTCCCTCAGGCAACCTCTAGCATACTCCAGGACTCTATTCATTCATTCTGGGACTTCAACATCTCACTCTGGGACCCCATGAACTCAGTACAGGACCCCATAAATCCATCCTGGAAACCCACATGGTTCACATCAGGACCCTAACAGCTTTTTCCAGGATCATCACAATTCATTCCGGGATCCCTTTCCTCATATCAGAACTACATGCGGCATGCTCTGATGGTCCCGGAATGACTCACACCTTTTCTGATTCTCTGAGAGCTATCTCGCTCTGATTCCCCTTTCCATCTGTAATTTACCTATATGGACTGATACCTTTCTCACACCTGAATAGTATATAAAGTACATGTAGAACCTCCATGTACTTTAGTTTGGTTGTATTGTCTTTAATCCAGTCCAATGTCTATCAAAGCTTATTAGCTGAGTATTCTTTCAAGTCCGTGGCATACTAACTGTCTCTGTGAGTCACACATCACATCTTACAGGTGCAACCTCACTAAGGATTTCATTGTGATTATACACTGTGTCATGAAGTGCTGCTTTTCCCCCTATCTTTTCCTTTCTTAGTGCCCATTCCCCTTTCAGCGCCTGTTTGTCACTTTGACGCCCATTTGTTACTTGGACGCCTACCAGATACCCGGTTCCCCTCTTTTCATCATTCCCATCATTTCCCTTTTCATCCTTGTTCTTTCACATCGTCTTCACAACCCATCTTATCCATTGTTTCCTTTGTTCTTCTTGTTCTTTTATACACAACAGTTACTCGTCCCGGACTCATTCTTATTCCATACCTGGACTACTATTGTTCTTTCCTTGTTCCCTATTATCTTTCTTTATTCTTGCGCGACTCATATTTCAGTATATAAGCTAGGCAGTTTACACCTGGTCCCTCATCTTGACCTCTTGTCATTGGGACCAGGTGAGTAGTTAATTCCGTTTCTCCTTACCTGCAATATATCTAACTTGTCATTGGGACCAGTTCCTTTATCTGCTCTTGCTATCTGCTCGTTGTCTCCGCCATCTCTGCTGCCGTTGTCTCTGTATCCAAAGCCTTAGCATCTAGCGCTTTAGGACACATTCGAGGAGATGGTTCCCCCAGAGTATCAGGGGGCCAGGAAAGTATTCTCGAAAGAAGAGTCAGAACGCCTGCCAGCTCACAAGCCTTGGGACCATGCCATCGAACTCATACCAGGAGCCCCTCAGACAATGAAAACCAAGGTTTAACCACTCTCGATCAACGAACAGGAAGAGCTCAATAAGTTCCTTGAAGATAACCAATGTAAAGGTTACATCTGTCCCTCCAAATCTCCTCTAGCCTCCCCAGTCTTCTTCATCAAAAAGAAGGATGGCAAACTGCGCTTTGTCCAGGACTACCGAAAACTCAACGAATACACAATCAAGAACCGTTACCCTTTACCCCTCGTCACCGATATAGTCAACCGTCTACAAGGAGCCAAATACTTCACCAAGTTCTACGTTCGATGGGGCTACAACAACGTTCGGATCAAGGAGGGAGATGAATGGAAGGCCGCTTTTGCGACAAATCGAGGGTTGTTCGAGCCCAAGGTTATGTTTTTCGGTCTCACAAACTCCCCTGCCACGTTCCAATCGCTCATGAACTCCATCTTTGCTGACTTGATTGCCCTAGGGAAAGTTGCAGTATACCTGGACAACATTCTCATCTTCACCAGCACCTTGGAGGAACACCAAGTCCTGGTCAAGGAGGTTCTCGCTCAGCTTCAGAAGCACGACTTATACCTTTGTCCCGAGAAATGCCAGTTTGAACAGACAGAGATCGAGCATTTGGGACTTATTATTAGCGAAGGACAGGTACGAATGAACGGAGACAAGGTCAAGGCGGTTTGAGACTGGCCTATACCCCGCAACCTCTGAGACGTCCGAGGATTTCTAGGCTTTGCGAACTTCTACCGACGCTTTATCCGAGACTTTGCCAAGATTGCACGACCCCTCAACAACCTGACCCGGAAACACATTGGTTTCAACTGGGGGACTCAGCAACAGGACGCCTTTGATCAACTCTGCACTGCCTTCACCCCCGCACCCATCCTCAAGCTCTGGCACCCAGACCGACCCACACGAATCAAAGTAGACGCCTCTGGATACGCCACTGGGGGGGTCCTGTCACAGAAACTGGAAGATGGACTCTGGCACCCCATTGCCTTCTGTTCAGCCTCTATGCAGCCCACCGAGAGAAACTACGAGATCTACAATAGGGAGATGCTAGCTATCATAGACGCACTGAAAGACTGGCGGTATTTCCTTGAAGGCCTCCCCTCTCCATTCGAAATTCTCACTGATCACCCCAACTTAGAGTTTTGGAGGACTGCTCAGAATCTCAGCCGACAACAGGCTCGATGGGCCCTGTATCTGTCCCGCTTTCACTTCCTTCTAGGCCACTGACCAGGCAAAGCTAACACTCTTGCCAACCCCCTCTTCCAAATGGGTGCTCACCAAGTCCCAAATAGCGATGAAAACCAACAGCAGATCGTCCTGGGGCCTGAAGTATTCCTGAAGATCGCAGTGACAGGCCTGGTGAGTCCCCTGGAGGAACAGATTAGACAGGCTTCAGAACCGGAGGCAGAAGTATTGGAATGACTACATGACCTGAAATTGCAGGGCCCGTCCCGTCTGGTCAATGGACTGTTAGAATGGGAGGAGGATAACGGGTTGGTATATCATCGAGGCCGAGTCTACATCCCCCCCAGGCTGTCATGAAGTGCCGCTTTTCCCCCTATCTTTTCCTTTCTTAGCGCCCATTCCCCTTTCAGCGCCTGATTGTCACGTTGACGCCCATTTGCTACTTTGACGCCCACCAGATACCCGGTTCCCCTCCTCCCATCATTCCCATCATTTCCTTTCCCATCCTTGTTCTTTCACATCGTCTTCACAACCCATCCCATCCAGTGTTTCCTTTGTTCTCTTTGTTCTTTTATATACAACAGTTACTCATTCCGGACTTGTTCTTATTCCATACCTGGACTACTATTGTTCTTTCCTTGTTCCCTATTATCTTTCTTTATTCTCGCGCGACTCACATTCTAGTATATAAGCTAGGCAGTTTACACCTGGTCCCTCATCTTGACCTCTTGTCATTGGGACCAGGTGAGTAGCTAACGCTAAGAAAAGAAAAGATAGGGGGAAAAAGTGGCACTTCATGACAGAGGCCTGGATTGGTCTTGTGGACAAGCTCAACAAAGAGGTTCACTCTCTATACAAGAACATCGAGTTCTTCACTACTTCCTCCGTTAGATGTTCAGCCTCTGTTGCTGGCATTGGAAAATCAACCTCTTTTCAATACCCTTTTGTCTCAGACTCCTTTCTCTCAGTACCTGTTGCTGCAGCTCAACCCTCATCCCAGTCTTGGCAACCTCATGTGAGCTCTTCATCAGGATGTGGAAACACACCTTCATCTGCTTGGGCTCCAGGCAGTGTTTACTTCCTCATTGTCATCATCAGTGTGGGCTCCTGGTAACCCTAACAGGGCTGACATTGGCAATTACCTGTAAGGGTTGTGATTTCTGGGCACAAATCCAGTTGTGGAAGGTAGAAAGTGACGTGGAGATGAGGGGAATGATGGCGGAAATAAGAGATAGCCAGTAAAAACACAAAGCCTTGGGGTCCTTGACTGGGTTGGCGGAATCTCGTATCCTGGACTCAGGACCACCTGAACAAGAGTGCGAGGGATGGGAAGAGAGGGAAGAGGACAACTACAAGCTCCCGACAAGTAGCCGTGGTGATAGAACGAGCAGTACCATGAAGCAATGGGGTCCTTTTCGTAACGCAGACATTTGCTAACAGCAAAGGTTCTATCCAGAGACCTAGACTGACAAAGGTTGCACCTGTAGGATGTGATGTGCAATTCACAGAGACAGTTAGTATGTCACAAACTGGAAAGAATACTCAGCTAATAGAGCTTGATAGACATTCGACTGGATAAAAGACAATACAACCAAACTAAAGTACATGGAGGTTCCACATGTACTTTATATACTATTCAGGTGTGAGTAAAGTATAAGTCCATATAGGTAAATTACAGAGTAAAAAGAGGAATCAGAGCGAAATAGAGGGAATCAGAAGAGGTGTGAGTCATTCCAGGACCATCAGAATGTGCCGCATGTGGTCCTGATATGAGGAAAGGGATCCCGGAATGAATTGTGATGATCCCAGAAAAGTTGTCAAGATTGTGATGTGAAGCATGTGAAATTCCGGGATGAGTCCATGAGGTCTCAGGAAAGGTTTATAGGGGGTCCCAGAGCAAACTGTTGAGGTCCCAGAATGAATGGATAGAGTCCCAGAGTATGCTAGAGGTTGCCTGAGGGACACAATGTAGGAGTGAGGAGTGGAGAATGGTGAAAAGACATGATGAATGATGGGAATAGAGAGCTGGAAAAAGGGATATAAAAGGGGTATAGAGGGGTATGGAATTGGGTAAAAAGGTAGGGGTCCCAGAAATGAGATAGGCAAAAATTTAGCCCATTAAATTACCCCAAACACATGTCTGAGGAGGAATGTGTCTGGATTATTTTCACAAAGGGCTGTTTGCATTGCCATTGCCCCTTCCAGTGTCACTGGTTGAGAGCAAAGGGCCGGGAACAAATTTGTCCTCTGTCTCTGGCCACCAACTACAAGGAACATAATGTCGATTTTATCTGTCAATGGTTTCAACATTACCCAAATGGTTTTGACACAACTGGGGGCCATGCTGTTTGCACTGTCCAACAACCTTGCTCCTTTGAGAACTTTCGCACCACTGTAGACAACACACCTGATTCTGTTAATCATGCATCAACAATTAAACATTTGATGAGTGACTACGGTGCTTGTCAGCCTTCTGTCCCGAGCCCTCTCCCTGTTTCTGCTGTTCATGTCCCACTGTCTTATGTTGCTGCCATCCAACATTGAGATAGCTTTCCACCATTGAACATTCACTATTCCACTTCTGCAGCTGTGGGTCACAACGATTTGTTCAAGAATGATTATAACACTTCCAACTCTTCCATCAACCAGTCGCCTCCTCACCGGAACACTAAACAAAAGACGGGTCATGCTTTGACTGGACCTTGCATTGCACCTTTGCTTGCCACAACTTGCAGCTGTCTTGCTGCCATCAAGAGCAGCCCCGTGTCATCCTCGTTGGCACCATGTGGATTCTAGAGAAGTGGGATTCTGAGCATTACCCTGATTCCGCAGAAGAGAAAGGCTTACCGAAGTGCATGCATGCGCAGTACTTGACATTGCCTGTGAATGATGAAGGTCAGTGCATCTGAAAGGAGATTCACAAGCATGAACATACGCTATGGGAATCATCCTTGATATGCTCTTTGACACGCACTGGCCCCGAGGCAGTGACTTCATCATTGTCATTGTTGGTAGAGTTGGAGTTGGAGTCAGACCTAGACTCCTCAGCAGGATGCTCATGGCTGGTCTGGCCATCTGCCCCGTGGTCGCTTTCGTCATCACTGTCACCCTTGCTGTCCTTTGGCTTTGAATCACTTGTTGCAATTGCAACCGGATCTGAGACAGTTGTTGACATTTCTGATAGGGCTATTGGAACTGCACTGGGAGGGAAGAACACAAAGACACGTCCTTTCACCCTGTAGTCCTCAACGAAATGGGACGTGAGGTCACCAATGTCGCCCCTACTCATATCAGCTGGGTTGAGGATCTTCGTTCCAAAGGGGAGGTCGAGTGGATCGTAGAACATCTGCGGTGATTCGGGAATCTCAGTGTACCAGACAGGGCCCTTTCAGCCACTTTGCACTGTAAGAACTAGTTAGACATAGCGAGACTGTTAGAGTAGATGGCGCTTACCCCACAGCCTCTTATACCAGTCTAGAAGGAAGGATTTCATGGCTGGCAGTTGGTGACAAATCTTCGACATTGACATACAGAAAGCATGGATTATCTTGATCATCAACAGGGAATTCAGTGCTGCTATTCAAAGCGGCAACATCTAGAGGGGGGTTTGAGCAAACAGGAGCGAGACTTGGGTATCGGAAGCCCACCGGATTGCTGAATGTGTTCTGGAAGACGTTGATGTAACGAGGTCATGAGGGATGACCTGTCCTCCAAGATAGTGCTATCTGGGATACTCATGTTGGGGTCTGACCATTCATTAATGCTACGAGTCAACAAAGTCAGTGCTGAACCATCGAAAACATAGCGAGATGACTTACATTCTTGTCTCAGTCACAGGGATTCCTCCGGTTACTGTCTCCTTGTCGAAACAAATAACAACAGCAATGCTACCACAGCCCAGCAGCTTGGATTGCAGGCAGCTCTGAGCTAGAACCCTAAAACCGTCTACAAAGCCCTCTTGGTTCCTGTGCAAACTGTTAGTAGGAAGTCATAGACGAAAAGGTATAGAACATACTGGAGTATTGGGCTTTGCTCAATAGCAACACCTTCCCAGTGCTGATGACTCTCTGGACTGAGTTCTTCCCATAGCTGTGTAGGCACACATTCATTGTTGGAATCATTCTCTTCGATCATAGTCCACTCTACGAGAGCAGTATGGGCCTCTCCAAAAGCTTCACGGCCGGTTTTCATTGTCAAAGTACCATGCACGAGCTTGTTGTACAGCTCTGTGAGGGCCTTGGTCTTGGGCATAACATTGCCTCGCTTCCCTTTCTGTTTGACAATGGACTTGGGTCCACTGGCCTTCCTCTCCATCTTCACCATTGCCACATCCTCAACTTCCTCGGACTTGTTGTTCCTGTACCGGCACATGAGTGACTAAGAACAGTTTGAGTAACGCCAACCAATGATAGGTAAAAGAAGAGACTCACATCCTTCCACTGCTGAGCTGTTTTCTTCTCTGGTTTTTTGAAGAGCAGATTGATGATGAGCCAGTCATAAATCTTTGCGGCCGTTTTTGTTCTCAATCCTTGTGGAGTGGCTAAGTAGGTGGGTCTTTTTGTTCGGAGGACAGCGAGCTGAGCTGGTGAATAGATGTATTTCCCGCTGGGCTGTAACAAAAAGGTCAGTGTCTTATACTGACTTGTGCAACAGCGGGGACAAACTTACTCCCGAGGTGGCCCCATAAGGGTTCATCATCACTACCAGAGGCAAATGTGACTTCTATCAACCAATCACCCTATATCTCTGCTTCACACTACATCTCCAGCCTTCATATTCAAGGGTGGTTTGCCTGTCTCAATTCTTCCTACTGTACCTCTTTCCTCAATATCTGTCAGAGATTGTTGTAGGTTGACAGTACAGTGGGCAGCTGTAGAGTGTTGGGGAGAATGATTTGCCCCTTCAGCAAATTGCAGTGTGGAGACCACTTGCTGGACACTTTCTATAGCTTGCCCATATGCAATTCGTATGATTATGACAGTTTGAGCAATACTCTGAAATCTCCAGTGTGTTAGCTGAATCAAACCATTGAACTGAAGAGTAGATACTGACTGCCATCTGGACATTAATGACACTGAAGTCCAAAGGGATAAGGCCCTTATTATGTGGATCTGTGATCAATGGAAGAACAACACCAACCACCTGTGTGGCAGAGAATAAAAGTCCAGATTCAAGACTATTGTTATCAGTTGATAAGTGTGAAAAGATGGAAATGCAACAGCATGAACATACATGGTTGCAACAAAGATCTTGTAATTTGTGTAGATCCTACTTCCAGTTATCTGTCCTACTTGGTGTACTGTCCACCAGATACGACCAGCTACAGATTTCAGTCAGTTAGTTGGGGCAGTATATGCTCAGAAACAATCAAACCTGCCTGTCAGCAAGGTCAATAGAGAGGAATATATCACAGAAATGATTGCAGCCACAGTATTGATGTTAAGTGACCTCATATAGAGAGGATCAACCTGGTGCTGATACGCTGCAGTCTCCATTGCAGCAGCCACAAATGCTGTCACTGGCAAGAGAGCAAGAATCAACAGGGGGAATTTGTTATATGTACAAGCTACTTACCATCTGTAACAAGCATAACAAAGGCAAAAGGATAGAGGATTGACTTGCTATATCCCCATATCACATAGCAACGGTGGACCTAATGGAGGTATAAGGTCCTCAAGTTTGTGCATCCACTGCTATTGAAAACCCTACCATCAAGTAGTCAAAGATGCAACTGGATAGCGAAGTAGTCAGTCATGAGAATTGGTGAAGGGAGTCAAGCACACCTTGTGATATTAGAGGAAAACACATTCAAACCCCTTTTATGTAAAGTGTGATGATGTCAGTATTCACACCCCACATGTACAAGAATCAACTTAAAAGTACGCACAGTCGTGCAGCCCATTCAGATGGCCTGTTCCTACCCGAGAGGTCTTTGAAGTAAGGGATGTAATCATTGGTCTTGATGGCCTTGAACACATCAAGAGCCTGGTCCATGTAGATCCACATGGTAGTAGTATTAAAGATAGTGGTCAGTATGAAAAGGGCAATGATCCACCACATGTATGATCTTGAGGCAGAAGATTCACGGCGGTGCCAAAGGACATTGATAGATAGCCCAAATATGACAATGTACATCCCTTCAGATGACCTACTTTAGTAGTGGCCCTTGCATGAAGAGTGACATGAAGTCCTGCCTACCATATACAAGAAACATTGCCTGTCAAATGTGGCAAGAAAATTATTAGTCAAAAGAGGTAGAGTTGCATAGTCATGATGAGGAGCATACCAATAATGTGGTAACAGGTTGAACAATAACCTGCTTGACAGGAGTGTAAGGTTCCACAGCTTCTTTTGCAATCTCTTGTTCTGAGGCCATGTTGTGCGGATCACAGAGTGTTGGGATGGCTAAGTCTTTCATCCACTCCTAGTTTTATCTCCTGGTGACAAGTGTCATGATGGGTGTAGCCGCTTTGAGCATAAGGGAATCTATATCAGGAGCAGTGGGAGATACACAACAGAATTTCTATGAGATCCAAGAGGGCCTATTATAGCAACCTGAATTAGAGCATACTATACACAACCATCTGACCAGTCACACTGGTGGAACACCCAGCAGATCAGTCGTTTCACAAATGCCGGAGGCCAAATGGTAAGGGTAAGATACCATCCATTTACAGCTGTTGTAGAGCTCAACGGTATTTTGCTTGTTGAAGATTGAACGTCAACCAAAAGTGACTGCCTACCTGCCGAAGATGCCAGGAACACCTCTATGACTACTCATGAGGCAAGATTGCTAGTGAGCCAACTATCGATATTCAAATTTTCGAGACCTGTATGTAAGAAAGATCTCTTCCGTACTAATGCAAAACACCCCTAAAATTCAAGTGTTTCTGCGAGGCCTCACTTCCCTACTATTGTCACCGCGATTTACGCGTGGTCAAGATCTGAATCATACTTCTGTTGATCACTCTAAATTTGTATCCCCTGAATCGCCGTAATCTCGAATCCCAAACTCGATGGTGAGGCGAGCTGACCGTGCCGTATAGTGTGACTGAAAGAGAAGTTAGATGAAAACAGTTCTGATTCTGTTGGCTTTCAGGAGCAAAGGTAAAGGGGATGATGATGGCTCAGTTCAAAATTGGAATCTGGACGTCCATGGGAACTTAGTTGTGCCTGCCGCAAATGGACCAGGGCTACCAACGACAATGAGGAGTCTGCCGAATGAGTCTGCCCTCCGTCTCTTTCAGACCGTTTAGTTCTCTTTGAATAACCACTGCTAATTTACGGACGAAGAATTAATGAATTGACCGCAAAGTCAAGCCGCTCAATGCTACTTTGCCATATAATTTCCGATCGATAATGTCAACCAAGCTGGGTACGTTCTCATATTTCCCTTCGCTGGTCCTAGAGAGGAGGGCAACCCCAATTTCCGCTCATAGAACATTCTCTCAATTTCTCTGTACATTCAGAGGCTTTTGCCGGCTACCTTGGCATTCAATCTCCATATACGAAAGGTACACCGACACTCTCGCAGCGAAGGCTCCCCCAAAGGCATCCGGTATTACACCCAAAAGAGGTGTTTGTAACGCTCCCAGATCGAAATCAGAGCTCCAGTCTTTCTATGGCTGTTGGTAGCTGACGGAAACAATGGATTGGATTGTTCGTCTGGTTGCTTCTGAATGGCAGATGAAGGGGGAGCGAGTTTCGGGAGGGTTTCGGGAGGATGTGAGCTTCTTCTGCGAGCACGAGAATACTTGAAGATGAGCTAGGATCAATGAGAAGGGTGCACCATGGGATGGTCCTGCGAGTCGGATCATTAGGTATGTTAATGGTGAGTTGCTAGCGCGCTTTTTCCCCCGGTTTTGTCGTACTGGTCTACTATTCCGCTGCCGCAGGTTACATCGTCATTGACAACGTTTATTTATACGATGGAATTGTATGAATCGTCATAGACGAGCCGGACGACTCACTTCCGTCCTTTAGAGCGATCGTCAAGGCCAAGAATAGCCTACAACAAAGTCGTTGGAAGTAGATCTAGACGAACGAAGCGAAGAGTAACCTGGGCTTGTTCGCAGGGACGTAAGCTATGGTTCTCGCCAGTTTCCAGCTCATCCACATCTTTCTTTTGATACACAGGATTGATAGGGAACCAAGTACGTACACGTCTCTCTGCTCTTTCTTCCTAGTCAAATCAACCTGACGCACACCTTTTGTTTCCATGTCGACGGTATTCGGTTCAAGGAGGATACATCATCATGCCTCCATCAACTCGACAGCTTGACTGATCCACCCAACCTCCTAACGTTCTCCGATCCTCAACCCCGCGATGAACCCAGAGGCGTAATGGGGTGGTACCCCCGCTTAAAGAGATCTGATACAGGGTATCACCCGTATACACAGAAAGCTGCTTTTCCTCCTGTGAGTGGTGCGGATGAATCTTGGAATCTATTTTTTGGTATTTGGTATTGCATCGGGAAAGGCTAATTGCGGAAGAGTGATACTGGCAATGTGCCCCGGTTGGATGGTACTGATTGGCTTGACGAGTCAAGGAGGACCCTGGTTTCGTGCAACCTTAAAATCTCAAGGTGAGCGAGCTGGGAAATATAAAGCTTACCGTCCCCGGGAGCTCGGTACCCAGAAACTCTATCCGGGTCAAAAGCACTGTAGGCTCTTGCGAGCATGGTACTCGAGAATGGCAAGCCAAAAGTCCGATCGTTGCTTTGATCGGATACCTGGAGAGTTGATTTGCAGGCTGAGCACAAATAGGCTGGAGGAGGAAGACGTCTGGATCACAATAGCCAACAGATGAACTATCACAGAGCATCGCTACAGAGCGAAAACACGAAAGATGATACATGGATCAGGTAAATGGACGGCAGGTATTGTATCTGATCAGTACAAGTAAGATCGGGAGAAAACATCAAATAAACAGCAACGTGCGTTGAGAAGCGACAGCTGAAGCGAAGATGAAGGGGATAAGACCCCAGATACGCGGGGCGGAGGTTCTTCCCGGCGTGGATTCACCCGTTGGAGGAGATACCGGGATCATCGTCGTTGTGGATGGCCAGAGTGGTCTCTGGGAACGAGGTGGTGACTGTGGTGACTGAGTAGCGCGAGGTGCTCGCTCTTCCTGCGAGGAAAAGAAAATTTATGCAGGCTGAGGGACAAGTTGGCCAAAATAGGACCGTGGATTTGGCTTAGACGGAACCTCCAAACGTGTCGGTTTCTTCATCGACGAGGTTGTTGGTGGCTCCTTTGGTCGTTGTGTGAGCGGCCGTTATTCTCAGCAATTCGAAATTGACTGGTGGGCCACCGTGCCTGTCGTAGCTGGAAGATTGCCGTTTTCATTCTCTCCATCGTCGCCATCATCGCCCATAATCCCTCCCAACCCCTTTTTCTCCTACGCCTCCAAGGCCTCCTCGATACCAGAAGCTCTAGCTCCTACTCCTTTCATGGAACGATGCAACGGATATTTGATGTGCATATCTATCATTCCCATGCATATTTCAAAGACGCGCAGTGTTGTCGGTGAGAGCGCCGGAAGGCCAGTAGGGAAGACGAGATTCTCGCGCTGATATCTCTATAGCGGATGAATTCGAGGATAGACCGGGAGATCTTCGATGATATCGCTTTGGAGTGTGTCAGATCGTCAGAGCAGCTGCGGCGTAAAGGAAATAAGACAAAACCTGGACTGTAGAAATATGAGAACAAATCAACGGTCTGCTAGACAATTTGACGCACCTTCGCTGTCTGGTTCACACGATCACAAATTGAGCTCTGCTCCGTCGGCCGTGTATTGGTGGGTTCTGAAAAAAGGAGCCTCGTAATAGAAGATGAGGAAAAAAGAGAGCCAGAGACAGTGCCAGTGCTCTGCGATGGTGGCGGTGAAGAGGAAAAGAGATCGTCGGTGAGATCGTTGTTCCATTGCAATCGTCATGACCAGCTACCAGTTGTCATTGTCACCGAGCAATGAGGCTGCCAAGACAAAGGCAACCTCGTCACTGGGTGGGTACCCCATTTCGAAGATTCAGAGATTTGGTGAGTATGGTGGTGGAAGCGAAGGAAGCGTAGACGCGGCATTTTACCCAGCCCCTGATAATCACATGCCTCTAGAGATCGTTCGCACGACGCGTCAACAGTACTCAGACGCGTCCGAGGAGCTCGTTTATGGCTCATATTGCTATTTCACATCTTTCATTCCACTATCTCTACCACATCCGACTACCATCGCAGTAGTCCAATTGAAATATTTGTTCATTTCTCGAGAGCACTCCTTACGATATGGCATGCTAAAAACCCCCTCTCGACTACATTAAAACACAAACGCTGCGCTGAAACAAAAGTCGATCTTTACTATCGGGAGCTTCTACGGCGAATCTCTGGCTTTCCGATCCAACTCCCGAAGCCTTTCCCCCTTCGAAATCTTAACAAGGCTACGCAGACCCGAAAAGTCTAAACAGAAATCTAAACCTTTCTGTTTGCCGTTTCTCCGATTCCTGCGTGAGCTGCTCACTGAGGACCTTCTGAAGGCGACCATATCAACATGTAGGCAAAAAACACGTATCCAAATCGACAGAATCGCAAGACTGTGACGTTGTCTACAAAGGTCACATAACCTTCGTCGTACCGACCGTATCGAGAAACTAAGAATTGCACCGAGATGACGATACACCTTTCCTCTCGGTGAGCCGTGATCGATCTCACGGTCTTTGGATTAAGAACTGACAAAGCGAGGCCACGGAGGAGCGTACACCGCCAATCGAGAAGTCAATTTGCTACGACGATTGAGATAGGCGCCTCAATCGCCAGCCAAATCCCGGTCGTTCCTTCGATCGCAAGCTTGGCGGAGTTGATTGGGGGGCATGAAAAGGCTACAAGCACGAGGACGTTCGTGGTTCGAGGTATTACACTAGACAATGAAGGGAAATGAAGTGTCGTTACAGAGCGAAGGTACTCGGAGGAACGACACATAGATTTGCAAGAATGTAAAATAGGGAGTCTGTCTGGACCGGTACAAGTGATAAAGCGAGAAAACCTCAGGCGAATGGTAGCGTGCATTGAGGTGAAAACAGAAGCAAAGAAGATGGGATAAGACCTCGGATTCGTGATGCAGACAGAGCATTCCTTGTGCGAATTTGATAGTTGGACAAGCTACCAGGCATCCTCATCGATGAGGATGGCCGAAGCAGTCGCTCGGATCGCGGTGGTGATAGTGGTTTGGTGTGTATAGTTCGTTCCTCCCGGGCAGAGAACGAATGCTTTGTAGGGTAGGAAGACAGGAGGGCCTGGATGGCACACCCGACCTTCGTTCTCTTCGTCGTCACTACTATTGTCCTCTCAACCCCCCCGATTCTCCTCCGCTCTACGACCTCCCGATCGATATCAACAGCTCATTTTCTCGCTCTGTAGCGACAGGACCCGGAATTGAAACCTGAGATCTTCGTCAACATCCACTCTTCCAGTATGATTGCTGTGATAGAGAAACACCGTCATTCCAGGGTTTGGTGACTCTTTTGAGAGTGATGGCTGCGAGGAGAAGGGGATCAAATCCTAGAAATAGCCCTTCTAGGTTTGTCTGTATTCGTACCCTGAGTATATGAGAGAAAGATGGCATATTGCTCGGCGAATGAACGCACCTTTGCTGTCTGGTTCGCTCAATCACGAACCAAGCGCTGCCCGACGGTGGAGTTGCTATGTTGTTTGGGAGAGAGACGCCGACAGCACTGAGGTTATCATTACAGAAGACGGGGAGACTGTGACGGAAACGGAGACAGACCCGGTACTGAAGCTCTGATATGGTGGTAGTAGTCGTGAAGAGGAAGAAAAGGTCGTAGTCAGTGTGATATTTTGTCATCGTCATCGCGATTATCATGGCCAGCTACCGTCGTCACCGTCATCGAAAAACGAGGAGGCTATAACGCCTCGCTGTTCGCAGCTGACAGGCACGATTTGCTGGTGGAAGCGAAGGAAGCGTAGACGCGGTCCGACTATTCCAGCCGCCAGACAATCACATGTCTTTACAGAATGTTCCCAGGACGCGTCGTCATGGGGCTCAAGTGCTCATCCATTGTTGATACTGTTGTCCTATACCTTTCCTTCCCCTAATTACCATCTCCGATGTATTCCAATAACCTCAAAATCCGCCAAGTCAGGTGTACATCGATGTTTTTCTGCGGATTTATTGAGGGTCTTCTCGATGGTACCTACATCCTCCAAGTCTATACACTACACTACTCTAACACTACCCAAGCCCGGCTTGAGTTCGGACCAGCCCCATTTCTTCGTTCCAGCTTGACAATCATTACATTTTCCCTCTGAAAGTTCGGAGAGCGGACGCCAGTGCGATGAGTATAGATAGAGTGCTATGAGAGGATATTTCCGAGTTCCGACTTGTTTCGAAGGCCAGTGTGCAATTGGGAGCTGGTGAGCGCATTGGAAGGGTTGAGTTTGGCGGAATTGAGGGATCAGTGTGGCTTTGGGGAAAGTCGAAGTAGTAAGATCGATTGAAGAGAGAGCGTCGAGGCGTTTAGCTGATGCAATGGATTGGGTGTATCTGAGCGAGATCTGAGTTCCAATAGTGGGGGAAGACGATTTGAATATGTAGCTTATATGGAAAGCTCTCGATGGCTCCAGCATCTCTACGACGAAAAGATAACCATCGCTGTACCTAGTTTTTGAGGGACATTTGAACTGGCCTGGAGACACTGCTGGGATTTCCCTTTCGGAGGACGTCGAGTCGACATGGGAGTGGGGTTAAAGAGCTACGAGTAATGTGCATCGAGGGCCATCGTCATATGCGTTACCCTAGCTGCCAGCGGCGGACGCAGTGCCATTGAGCACATCGATCTCTCTGTTGGCGACGTAATGCAGAAATGTTGGGAGAATCCGCTATAGCGATGGATGCAGGAGGCTAGGTTGACGGTTTTGGGAGATTTTCAGCGCCAAGAGGATATTGGCCAAAGGTCTTGGCGAAGGCCCCAATCTTCTGCGTCTCCCGTGTCCGAATGAAAATCCACAAGGGAATAGTCAGTCAGCAAGAGACAAGAACGATAGAGCAGAACATACCTGACGACCGAGTCCCATATCAAATTTATTCAACCGAGCTGCCTCGATATGCTCGCCTCCGTCTAGCAGCGTCCTCTACTTAGATTGCCCCGAGCCTGTTCTGGCAACGGTGAGTTTTGGGCCGGAGCGCCAAGGATGTTGTCTGGGTACTGCCGGCAGATAATGGTGGACGTTGCGCGCAACGAGCAAGATTGCTTTGTCAGCGTACGCAGCGTTGACCATAACCACCACTCGAAAAGCTCGGATCTTCTGAAATTCGTTTTCTCTACTCGAAACCTCGGCATCCTTCGCGCTTCAACTGAATGGCAGTGAGAAGAGGCTCGGAGGGGAGAAGAGGCCGAGGTGTCGGTGATTAACGATTCTCGGAGTATGCACCGTCCTCATTTTCACCTTCAGATAAACCCAAAATAAACCTTCACTTTTCGATACTTGTCCCTGGGACTGTACTACTTGGGTGTGGTGGCGGTCAGTTTTAGTGGCAAAGAGTCCGCGTTGGCAGGTCTCTTTTGACCGATCTTTTACCTCATCAAACCCTGATACTCGTTCCGTCGAGGTTCGGGTCTCTCGAGCTCTCCTCAACGCAGAGTATTGTGCGTCTGATTAGGCTTCCACGGAACTCGTCCTGAAGGAGCATGTTCTGGAGGCTGACATTGGCTCAATGTACGTTCCAACTTCCAGTTGCCAGCTCTGAATAGGAGTTTGCACTGACTCGGATTGTAGAATAACATCACAGTCCACCACCGTCGTGAACCCTCGAGACTGTGGTCTCTGATATCTTCTTTCTTACGATAGCCTTATCGCTTTTCATGCCGAGTGACCTCGAAACAAAAAGGCTTAATCCTGTCGAAAGGTCCTCACGGTAGCGGAGGCTACAACACCACGAGTGTTAGACGATGGCGCCGTAATCATAGTCCATGAATGAGAGAGAAAATTGTTCGCGCAGTTCCCTTGCTGATGAGAAACCCTTGGCCTATAAACAGCGTATCGGAAGTGTGCTTCACTTCATCGTCGCGGGTCTAACGATGTACTTTATTGCGAGTACCTACGTGCATTTCAGCTCCATCATCAAGCCCAAGATCTGCTATCCTTGTTGTCGAAAGCGAAACGGTACCAAGGTGGGTAACTCGGAACTGTTTGAAACGAAATTTCAATATTCCTTTCACCCATCTAGGCGAAAAGACGTCCGGAGTTCACGACCCGGATGGATGGGAGGGAAGAGAGGAAAGCTGGTGCGCTCAACCCTCCCCCAGCGTCACGACGAGGACTAATGATCGTTCCGATTGCCCTCTAGTTCATGCTCTTGTATCTTACTTTCACCGTTTTGCCCTGCTCTGCGGACTAAGTCACGCCCAGCTTCAATGTTTAGCTTTTCTCCAGGCTCGGCTATGTATTCTTGACCTTCCTCGTATCGCAATCATCACCAGAATCGTATCATCAGTGTGGTCGATTGGAAGTGACACAAAGTCGATGCAGCAATTGATGTAGGGTTAGAAGATTCTGGGTAAGATTCCGCTTCCGCTGCGTGGATCTTTGTCGCGTTTGGTTTTTCTCAACCTTTGGGGAAAGGGCTTGTAAAATGGATTCGGGAAGCTAGGGATACCCCTTGAACGAGAGAGGAAAAGTACACGAGGGAAGGAAGGTCGAATAAAAACCGAAAGTAGTAACGAAAATCCTGCATCATCGACCGGAAATGGCCTTTCAATATACTCGACGGCATCATCCGCCATACACTCTCGCATAGTATCCCCGGTCCTTGAATATAGCTCTGCCCGTCCCGCCTCCATCTCCGCTGATTTTAACGACAACCCAACCCTGTCCAGATCCATCCAAAAGGTTTCCTGTGCACGCCCGCTACCCAATCTCAAGCACACCAATCAGACGAGCTGGGCTTTGGTATCTTCTCCGCCCCGGAAGAGATCGATGCACCGGTGACAAAGTTCACGCCGACCCTTGAATCTCGCTCGAGCATCCTCACCAGCCCACCATACTGAGGCTCCGATCCACGACACTGAAAAATAGTTACACTCTTTCGGGTCGTCTCTCCTGTCCCCCTGTTCCGCGCCCCAGGTGTCATAAACCCAATTACATCCTCCACGGCTCGTCAAGCCAACCCATCCAATCGAAACATATCACTGCCAGCCTTCCTCGACACAACGACAGCCCTCACTCTTTGCACTAACCACATTGGCAACCTCGACGTGATATTCCCAGTTCTCCTTGACCGATACGCTGCTCAAATCGAGGAAAAGCTCCGTTCAACGTGTACAGATAGTACCTTCTATCGGAATCCGTTTGGAAGGGATACTACACGTTTTTGCTTCTGATTTCATGGGCGGTTTAGTTGAGTCGGCGGTGGAGGGCCCCTTGTTAAGTTGAGAGAGGCTTAGCGTTGTAACTTTTTTAAGCCCGACCAGGGTCGGTTACCTAGAAACAAAAGGCGCGTCAGGTCGTCAGGAGGGAAGGAAAAGAGACGCATACGTAGTCGTTTCCATATTCATAATCATTCACAACACCCCCCTAACCCTGTGTGCGGGTATGGAGAATGAGAAAACTGCTGAACAAGCGGCGAGAGCCCAACCTTACTTTACAGTGGAAGCCCAGATTTGTTTTTAACTCGCCCGTAGAGATGTACTCACGCCAACTATGGGATACCCCATTGTCGACGTTGACGGTGTCTTCTATGTGTAGTAGCGAGGCGATCGGCTCGTCTGTGACAGTGTAAATGACGCCGTTGTACAAGTAGGCTTGGACGGTGTAACATTGTGATCAGTACAACGGAGCCAAGACAACCAACGCACCATTAGCATATTTGGCAATTTGGGTCAGAGGCCCCTTCCACCGTGTCTCTGTATCGTTCTCATCCTATTCAGTTGTTCCTATGCACCTGCTCACCAAAACCTACAGTCTCCCGAAACCGTCTTCAAACTCGCTCTCTCGCCTCATCTCCCGTGCAAAACCATATAAACCGCCAACGCTGGTAATCCATTGTTTCCTTCGGCTGTCAGACAATTATTCTTTAATCATTTTCCGCGAAGGAGATGAAAATTTCTTCGTGGATGTAATATCGGATCCTTCTGAATGAGCATGAGCCTTGTTTCTCGGAGAGCGCCCTGTATACAAATTCGTCGATTATAGCAATTGACTGCGACCGCCGTAGCCAGTGGAGGCGTTGATATGCATCAGAGAAACGGAAAGGTTGTTAGGATATGTGGTATCGTCTCGAAGACCAACAAAGAGGAGATATGGGAACGTCGAGTGACTTGAGAATGCTTTGGATGGGAAACGCAAGTTTTCTGGGCGTTGGTGGTAAGAAACTGAGAATGCCTCGAGGGTGGCCCTGTATTCGAGTCGCGCTGCTGGGCCCATGTGCCTGACAGTGACCGGTCTCTCGAACTGACGACGACATTGTCAATCGAGGCTAGCATTTACAAGCTCAAATTTGGTTGATTTATTGACCTTTCATGCAGAAAAGAGGTACACTCACTGGTTGGAAGAGAACAAAACAGTTTCGGAGGCGAGTGAAGTACGACAGAAACCTCGCAGGCGCAGCCATAATAAGCCCCCCACGGATTTCCAACTTGGAACTGAGCCACCACTCAACATTCGCTCTTCTGAAAGCTAACGGGATCCCAACTGTTGCCGTTTGGCGGCTCATTCTCAACCATCAGGTTTCAGTAACACTGTATGGATGCGGCAAGCTCACCTCCGAACCATTATCGAGCTCAAAGCTCTGGCGATGCTAGCAATATAAATTTGGAATGATCATCACTGACAGACTCATAATACGAGGTTAATTTAGCTTTGACCACGCGTAAATCGCGGCGATATTGGGAGTCCTCAGTAGGGAAGTGAGGCCTGGCAGGATCATTTCGAGATCAGATGTGTCGCACTTCTCCGGAAGGGTCTTTACCGACACACATCCCGTGGAACTTTTGGATATCGACTCGACGATAGTTGGCTCACTGGAAGTCGTGTTTCACTAGCAGGCCAACTAGAGCTCCAAGCGTGCTCAGCAGATGCAGATCAAAAATGACATTCTCTGTGGTCTAATCTTGAACAGGCAAGAAATCATTCAATTTTACGGTAACTTTGGACTGGCAAGTATCTCACCATCACTCTTTGGCCTACAGCATCCGGAAACAATAGAAGAACCACTATTTAATATGGAGAGCATCAATCCGCTGGGCATCTTACCGGTATGATTTGTGCTATATCAAAAGGATGTGCACGGCATGCTCCAAGTGATTGAGGAGGCCCTTTCGAATTTCACAGAAACTGTTGCCCATCTATCTCAAACTGATGCTAATACTCTTATGCTCAAAGAGGCCACATCCATCATAATATTTGCCACCGGGGTATAAACCTGGGAGTAGGTGGTTAACTCAATCATTCCTACCTTCCATCCAGTTTTCAAAAACACTCCGCAGTCTGCACAACATGGCCTCAGAACAAGAAATCGCAAAACAAGTTTTGGGACCTTATACCTCTGTTATGAGGGTGACTGTTGAACCTATCGCCACATTGTCGGTATGCTCTTCTTCATGACTGTGCAACTCTATCTCTTTTCATGATATTACTTTCCATCCCATTGACAGCTGACGTTCCTGCTGTATGGTAAGTCAGAATCCATGTTGCTCCTATGTGAGGGCTGCTAATGATGCGAGTTGTTTGAAGGGATGTACATCATTATATTTGGGCTGTCTCTCAACATCCTTTGGTGCCGCCGTGAATCTTCTGCCTCAAGATCATACATGCAATGGGTCATCACCCTTTTTGTGCTGACTACCACCTTCAATGCTTCTGTTGTGTGGATGCAGATTGACCAGACCCTCGATATGTTCAATGCTGTCAAGACAAATGATTATACCCCTTTATTCAAAGACTTCTCAGGAGTGACCAGGCCTTCTACATGGGCTGCAGAAGTGTATGTGCTCTTCAGTCAATTCTTTGTACTCATGCATGTCACATGTGAATACTGAGCTTATGCTTCTAATCAAGTGGTTTGACTGGGGTTTCTGCCAGTATGATCAGGTAAGCTTCACTTTTGTAACAATTGGGATGACTAACTGGTTATTCCCTAGCTGTATCTTTGATTACTTGATGGTGGGTTTTTTAACTGACAGGGGACCCATAGGTTTCAAAACCTTACACTTCCACTAGGTCCACCGTTGCTATGTTATTTGGGGATACAGCAAGTGGATCCTCTATCCCTTTGTCTTTGTTGTCCTTGCCACAGACAGTAAGTAAATTATAGATATGGTAAAGACTTCTAATTCTCATTCTTCTTGCCAGTGTTAGGCATGGTGGTCAATGCAGTCATAACTGTGGCATATCAACACCAAAGTGATGCTCTCTATAGAAGATTGCAAAGCATTGGGGATGTGCTTGTGATAATTACTGCCATATATACCTCTCTATTGACCCTGCTAACAGGTGTGTTTGATTGTTTACACAAATATATTACTCTCCAACTGATTATTCTGATGCACAGCTGGTCGTATCTGGTTAACAGTCCATCAAGTTGGACAGATCACTGGAAGTAGGGTCTACACAAGATACAAGATATTTGTTGCAACAATGTATGTTCATGGGTGTTGCATCTCATCTTTTGGCTCTTATTGACCATTCAATTTATGCCAGTCTTGAATCTGGATTCCTTTTCTCTGCCACAGTGGTGGCTGGTATTCTTCTTCCACTGATTATGGATCCTCAGAGGCTGGGCCTTGTCCCTTTTGATTTCACTGCCATTGGTACCCAGATGGCGGTTTGTTTTCACTCTCCAATCTGATGGTTTGACTGGGCTGATGCACCTAAGATTCCAGGGTATCACTCAAACTGTTATAATTGTACGAGTTGCATATGGGCAAGCTGTGGGAAGTGTTCAACAAATGGTTTCCACACTACAATTTGCTGAAGGGGCAGATAATTCTCAACAACAATCTATGGCTGCCCATAGTAACATCAATCTTCAGCAGTCTCTAGCAGGAGTTGAGGAAGGATGTACAGTGGGAAGAATTGAGATGTTGGACAAACCACCCTCAGATGTGGCTGGAGATACAGTGTGAGCTATAGGGACGACATTGAAACTTGACATACAGGATGATTATTTGAGATATTGTTTTCCTGATAGTGTTGAGTTTGTTGACTAGCTGTGTAGAGACAAAAACATTTTCCCCTTCCTAACTTTTCTGTTCTATTTACATACCCTCCTAACCAGTCCAGGATTATACCATATGTCACTACTTGTGTTTAATACCAGCCAATATTTTTGCTTTCTGTCTGGCCATGGCTCCATGATTATACTTGCTCACCATGTTTAGTAGTACATCAGGTAAGCAGACCAGAGTTTTTCTCTCTTCAAACAGTCACTGAGCATAAGCTGCATATTTGTCAGTCAACTGAGCTGTTGGTGTCTCCTTTCATTGTTGCTGTCCTAAAGCACTGAACACTGAGACTTCAGATACAGAGACAGTGGCAGTGTCATGAAGTGCTGCTTTTCCCCTATCTTTTCATTTCTTAGCACCCATTCTCCTTTTGACGCCCATTTGTTACATTGACGCCTACCAGATGCCCGTTTCCCCTTCCACATCATTTCCTCCTGCATCCTTGTTCTTTCACATCGTTCTCACAACCTATTCCATCCATTGTTTTCGTTGTTCTCATTGTTCTTTTATATACAACAGATACTCGTTCCAGACTCGTTCTTGGTCTATACCTGGACTACTATTGTTCTCCCCTTGTTCCCTATTATCTTTCTATATTCTCGCACAACTCACATTCTAGTATATAAGCTAGGTAGTTTACACCTGGTCCCTCATCTTGACCTCTTGTCGTTGGGACCAGGTGAGTAGTTACTTCTGTCTTCCCCTTTACCTGTAATATATCTAACTTGTCATTGGAACCAGTTCCTTACTTGCTCTTGCTCTTTACTTGCTGTCTCTGCCATCTCTGTGGTTGTCTGTGCTAGACAGCTTCTGCTGCTGTCGTCTCTGTATCCGAAGTCTTAGCATCTAGCACTTTAAGACATTAGGTCAAGATCTTTTATTGCACTGACAGCCTGACCAGTGGGAAGGTTGTCCTTGCAAGATCACCACAGCTTCCAAACTCTGTTGAAATCTTGTTCACGCAGTTGATTCCACAGATCAATATCACTGGCATTTCAACCCTGGCACTGATAACTGGAGAACTTGTGAACTCCAACCCTGCCTACATGCTGATCCTCTAAACTCGATCCCACAAGCTTGCCGGTTCCCTGACGAATCGGAACTAGTACCACTACTGTTCCCCAGTCCTGCCCCTGTCCCTGAACCAGAAACCAGCCTAACAGCCTCTTCTCCCCTACCGTTTACTGCACCCCCCACTCCTGTAGGTTTTGGACCAGGTACTCCACGACCTCTCTCTGTCCTCCCGCACTGATCTCCATCTCCAGCTGATACCACCGACTCACACACCTCCCAAACCACTATCTCTACTATCTCCAGCATGTCTACTCAGTCAACCGCCAACACCACCCTCAAAGCCCTCCTCACCTGCCTCATCAATCAACAACAATCTCAGCAGGCCCAGCTGGATGCCATAAGAGATGCCTTCAAAGCCAATAAAGATGAAGGCACTGTCATTGCAAAGCCCGCCATCTTCAACGGCAACGTGAATGACGTGACCAGATTCCTGCCCATGTTTAGAAATCGGGCAACAGAACAGAAGGCATTGAGGATCAAGGCAGGGGAAGGTGTTACTCCAGAGACCACAGGAAAACCATCCAGTCTGCTTTGTTGTTCTGTGAAGGGGGAAAAGCCGGTTGCTGGGCAGCCAACTATCTGAAACAGATCAACACATCCACAACCGACAAAAGTGTAGCATTTCCCTTTGAAGGGAAGTGGGAGACCTACAAAAAGCAGTTTAAAGTCTGCTTTGGTTCTGCCAAGGAGAAGGCAGATGCCATCTGGGAGCTAGAGCAGATGAAGCAAGGGAACAAGGCTGTCACCCTCTACTGTCAGGACTTCAGAGATGCAGGAGCAAAGACAGGCCTCTTGGATGCCAACCTCATGATCCGGTTCTGAAGTGGGCTCATCTGGAGGCAAAGAAACTCCTTGTGATGATGGACCAAGAACCTGGCCAATTTGGAGGATCGTTCTTGCAGAGCTGAGAGGGCCCTAGAAGCAGAAGGGTTCAGCACTCGGAGATGCACTGAGACCACCACCACCATCAGCGCCACTAGTACCAACCAGACCACCCCTGTTGGGGGCAAGGGCAAAACCCACAAGGACTTCATGAGGGCCATGCGCAACTGTTGCTATGGCTGTGGTGCGATAGACCACAACAAGGCCCAGGGTAATTACAGCCAGGAGCAGTGCCACCACTGCAAACACTTTGGACATCACACGTCTGTCTGCCAAGACAAGCTCCTGAAAGGCATGCCAGGCTTAGGTCTCAAGCCAGCACGGGTTGTTAAGACCAACTCGGTGGTTCCGTTCACCCTGTTCCCTGGAGAGACAGTTAATAACGGTGCCTCTCCACCTGCTCCTACTGCCATCATTGCTTCCTCCATTCCGTCTGCCCCAGTCTCTGCCTCCTACACCCCCAGTTCTGACGCGGTAGCTTGTATTGCCACCCTCCAAGATTCCCTCAACCAACAGAACGTGATAATCCAGCAGCTCATGGGTCAAAAGAATTTTTAAAGAGGGTGTCCGCCTTCACCGCAGCGAAGACACCCGCACTGGTTCCTTTCTATGCAACTTCCTCATACAATTCTATTCACTCCTGTACAATATCTACTACTCACAAAATAAACCCTCTCTCTCACCACTTCTGTGTACAAGTGAAATGAAAAAGAAGACAGCATCAGATGGAAACTGCGGCCATGATCAACAGTGGGGCAACTGCCCTATGTCTTGGAAAATCCTTTGTCTCAACTCCTCAAATCAGCACCTCCCCTCTGCAACATCCTATTCGAGTTCGTAACATTGACAGAACCCTTAATCAGGCTGGAAGTATCACACACTTTGATTGACTTGGACTTACTGTGGATGGTACAGAGACCTGGACCGACTTTTGAGTTAGGGAACTGGGAGGAGAAAATGTTATCCTTGGGCTTCCTTGGTTACGGAAGACCAACTCACAGGCTGACTGGGAGAAGGGATGAGTTTCAGTGCCAAGCCTAAAGTGACTATTGAGGAAGTAGAGGATGAAGACTGGTGGGCAGGCACGGGTAACCCACCTCTTTCTGACTCTGTGACCGAATGAGCAGAGTATTTTAAATGTGACGGTGCAGAAATCAAGGGATGTCATGAGAGGTTTCCTCCAGTGAACGTGGACCCTGTAGTACATACCCTGTGGTTTAGCTGAAATTGGTCCCTTGAGTAAGATTTGAATTCGGACTTACCTGACCCCACCAAAGCCCAAATTTGTAATTAAGAGTCAGAGAGCTTCATATGAGACTGGATACATTTGCTGATATAGGCCTGGATACTCAATACACAATGGTAAGTGCATCCAAGACTCACCTTCAAGAGACCCCCTTCAATGAACCCCAGTGGCCCATAAAAAAGCTGAGAAGAATGCTGAACCTTTAAGGGTTGTGTCATTGAGCATGGGACATTGAAACTCGTTACCCAATTTTGACTTTTCCCAGTGATTCCTGAGAGCAGCTGCTGGCACAACGAGTATAGAGTACTTTAGAGTGCCATTTCTGAGTTCTGACCTGTTGTCTTAAAGGACATTTTGTGATTAGAGCTGGTGAGAGTGGGTAGGAACAGTTGGCTGAACCAAGGAGCTGGCATTGTTTTGAGAGGATTGGAGTAGAGACATTATAGATGAATTGAAAGCTGGGGTTGAGGAATGGGGTTGATTGTGGTGCCGTATATCGGGCAGATTTGAGCAAGAGCTGTAGAGGAGGCTTTGAGGATGTGTGTACCTGTGAGAAAGCGTGCGATAAATGTAACATCCTCGAAAAAAACATTGATGGACATCTGATTCATCAGATTTTGGGGATTTCTGACTATATTAGAGGTGGTGGTTTGGGTGGTGGTCATTAGGGGAAGGAAAGGCATGGGATAACAGTATCAACATTAAATAGACCCAAACATGTCATGGGAACATGCTGTGGAGACATGTGACTGTCAGGGGGATGGGACAATCTGAATTGGGCTACATCTACATTTTCTTTGCTTCTACCGCCATGACCACCAACAATTCTGAATTTGGAGTTGCGAATGGCGAAGCTTTATAGCCTCCTCATTTCTCAGCAATGGCGACAAGGACCAGTAGGTGGCCTGTCCTAAAGCGCTAGACACTAGGACTTTAGAAGCAGCAGCGGCGGATGTCGACTAGCAGAGACGACGATAGAGACGACAGAGGTAGCGAGCAGAGGGCAAGAGCAGGTAGATAACTGGTCCCAACGACAAGTCAGATACATTGCAGATAGAGAAAGACAGAAATAACTACTCACCTGGTCCCAACGACAAGAGGTCAAGATGAGGGACCAGGTGTAAACTACCTAGCTTATATATCCAGTCAGAGGTCTGAGATATGAGTCGTGAACGAATAGGAAAGACAATAAGAAAACAATAAAGAAACAATAGTAGTCAAGTATAAGACAATAGCGAGTCCGGAATGAGTAACTAGGAGATGAGAGAAGACAATAAGAACAATAGAATGAATGGGTCGTGAAGAAGGTGTAAAAGACAATAGTGTGAGAAGGAAATATGTGGGAAGGGGAAACGGGCGTCTGGTAGGCGTCAAAGAAACAAGTAAGCGCTGAAAGGGGAATAGGCGCTGAGAAAGGAAAAGATAGGGGGAAAAGCGGCACTTCATGACATTACCCCCCTTCTAGGATTCATCGTCCTCG
>JANHQD010002150.1:0-52001 GCA_024721195.1 Marasmius sp. AFHP31
CTATACACCTTTCCTTTCTTCTTCTATTGCTTTCATCCGACGTAGCACTTTCTAGGCCGTTTGATATGGTTCATCGAGCGTCAGTATGCCCACTTCAATTTCTCAGACGCCAGCCTACGGTGTTGATTATGCCTGTCAATGCTGGGTAGGACGGTCGAAGCTCAGATCAGGCAAAGTCGTTCAACGTTCCCGGAGTTGTGATAGAGGAGGATGTATCCGCTATGAGTGCCCCGAGTTGCAAGGTGATGGACCATTACACACCAATAGACGCAGCCAGTAGATCGAAGATACCCGAGACAGATTTGCCATGCCGGATGTCAACGTGTGACCTAAGATGAGATTTTCGCTGTACTGCGGTATTGATTGTGGCGCATTCAAGTCAGTATTAGTGCAAGGGAGAACTTTTAGGCTTCAATAGGTGATAGGGGGCTCAGCGGATTTAGATGCTGGTCATATAGCTTGCCTATATAACAAAGAGCTTGGAGTGAAATCAGAGCTGATGGCGACAGGAAGAATGATAAGGAATCAAGTATTCGTCTTCCAATTTACTGATAGTTGTTGAATCTCTTGAAATTGTGCACAGGAGCGACCAAGTCGAGATGTGCGCAGAGAAAACGAAGTTTTTAACGCGTCGAATAGACGCTGGAGCGATCATCTCGGTGGACTATCCTTTCACGGACACCAACCGTGTGGAATGAGACTCAGGCTGTCGAAGTGACAGATGCGACTTGCAGCTTGAATCTGCTCCACAGACTAGCCCTCTTCATGTGCGGAAGAAACAGTCTTTTTATTTTCTCTCTCTCGGGTTCCCAGGGCGCCAATACGCTGGCGCAGGGATCTCCAACACCAAGTTGCGGTGTTGGTCAGACCTGTTTCTTCCTGAGAGAATGGTTAGAACTTGGATTGCACCAACGGTTCCTGGGCCATGATTGGAGGGCACGTATCCTCAATCAGCGTTGCGAGATCGCAAAGCGATGCACGACAATCCATGTGTTTTGTGAGTCCAAGAGACAGTCACAAGATCGAAAGAGCATTAGGAGATGCGCCTGCAATAATAGTGTTCGCCCCGTACACGAGGGTGATTTTCCATACCAGGTGTCGAGGCCTACTCAGAAATCAAGTTAGAGTATTCAAGCATGAGCACGAGGGAGACTGATAGGCTTCATTAGGTGATAGGTGAGCAGACAGCTGACTTCAATACCAAGCATTTTCAGTACCGATTCCGATACAGAAGACGGTCGAGTGAGACGCCTACTGTGGAATCGTACGAGAGTAGTCATATCCACGTTCAAAGGCTTCCGCCGTCCGCTGTAGATATTATATCATGAACGAGCGAAGATAATCCCGAGTCCCACTTTGATGATTTCGTTCCTGTTGAATGTAATACCGGAGCACAGCGTAACGAAATCCGACAGACCGTGAGCAATTTCAGCGTCAGAGGGCAAAGCGGGGGTGGTTAGAGAGGGAGATTCGTGACTCTAGGAAGAAGTGATGAGGTGCCGTCGCAACCTGATATATCAACTAACCGAGTAGTCAGAGCCTTTTTGAACCTAGGAACCCGAAAGAAGGCACACACGAGGTGGGATCCAAGAGAGCAGACGTTATGCCAGGGAGGAAACTCGTCGATTTGCCAGGCATGGTGGCGCACATCCAAAGCCGGTTCCTGCGAGTGAGAGAAACCGCTTAAGAACGAGAGCGCTTGGGCTCGAGAATATGCCACGGCGGAATACGAAGCTCAAGTAGGTATGTGAGTGGGAGTTGAAACGTTACGAAAAGGTGAAATGAAAACGTCGGTCCAAGGGACGAGGGGTACCGTTGACAAGATCTGAATTTCCGTAGCGAGGTCTACTTGCCGCTTGAATTGATCCCCAGCAAAACAGTGTAGTGACTCTTGACCGTCGGACCTTGAAAAAGTATGGAGCACAAACTCGGATGGACACGATCGTTGTTGAGGTACTGTTCCTACCAGAGCGTGAGGAAAGATGAGAGGACAGGAGATATGTAGAGCAGGGAGAACCGAGCGCTCCAACGGGGAGGCGAATGGGTCAACAATGGGTGATTTCTGGACACGGCTTCGATGTGTGGTCCACTCAAAGCAGATGCGGCAACGGCTCGCTCTTGGGATACAAGTGAGAACCGCACCTATCCCACTCTCAACTTGATGAGATTTTG
Source organism: Marasmius sp. AFHP31 (assembly GCA_024721195.1). NCBI lineage: Eukaryota > Fungi > Basidiomycota > Agaricomycetes > Agaricales > Marasmiaceae > Marasmius > Marasmius sp. AFHP31. Next base: position 2,173 of record JANHQD010002150.1, read on the forward strand.
AACGAGGACCAGCCAATTGAAAGCGAACAGGAGCGTTTTGGGACCGTCGGATCGAATCAATTGAGACATTCAAGCCAGAAGTCTTCTATTGGATAGTCATTCATATCGAGCGTCGCTTGAATGTCGTATGATTGAGTTAGTCCTGAGGGAGAGAATTGAGACGTCAGTTTTCAAAACTGAAGTTGGTATTTACCCGGATTCGAAACAACACGAACCTTTTGCGCACCTTTGACTCTTGAGCAGCAAAATCTCCATCAACGCCTATGATCCTGAAGCCCACAGTTTTTGGTCTGGAATAAAGAGGATACTGTGAGGAAAAACAGTACGGGCGCAATAAAGCAGCCAGTCCAGCTCTTCGACGTCGTGGTCGAGACCAAAGAAGCAAAAGCCCAGAATTGTCTCACGGTCGGGCGGCAATACAAAGCCGTCCGTGCGGCGTGAACCCAATGCCTCGTGATTAAAACAAACCGTGACACCCTGAGATGACGTTGTTTGTGACTTACGTCCCTTACTTCCGCTCCACCAACCCCCGCACCGTTGTCAACCCCTCTCACATGCGGAGCTCGCAACTTTTCCTTCTCTCTTTTACCTCCACCTAAAAAAACGACTGGATAATTATTGCTTTTAGAAAGACTGAGAAGGGATTAGAAAATGAGTAAGTTCCTTGTTCCTTGTCCCTTTTTTGGGTTCATTTTGGCTGTCATGTCCAGTGTCGTCGCTTAGATACTTTATACGGCGCCTCGTTGCTTTTTTTTGCTCCTTCTGAAATCTGAATACTCATATTTGTAGGTTCTCCAAGTTCTCCACCACCTTCAACCGAGCCAACGAGCCCCACATCACCTACCTCTCAACCCCCTCCTACATCGAGTGGTCAGGAGACGACACCACCCTCAAGCCCACCTACTTCTCCAACCGGCAACCCATCCTCAGGCGGAAATGGCAGCGGTAGTGGTGGTGGTGGTAGCGGTGGCAGTCAACCACCGAATACGAGCGCCAGTACAACGGGTGCAAGTACGGAATCGACCGTCTCAGAGTCGTTCACGACTACTATCCAACAAACTGTTACGTGTGTCTTTTTTCAACAATACATATTTAATCATGTTACCGCTGGAGCTAATTTTGTTTATTGCTTGCAGATCGACCGGTGCAGACGGACAAGTTTTTACTAGTACCGTTATACAAGCTACCACTGTCGCACCAGGAACCGTCGTCACCGCACCTGCCAGCAACAACTCTGGCGGATCTTCTTCGAACAACACGGGAGCTATCGTAGGAGGTGTCGTCGGTGGTGTAGCCGGTGTGGTGTTACTCGCGTTGCTGCTGGTGTGTTGGTACAGACGGTGGAGGAGACGTAGGGATTTGGAAAAGTTTGATGGGAACTTTGACCCGGATAGGGTTGTTTCGGATAGACCGCCGAGTGGAGTGCTTAGCAATGGTGAGTGGGTTACTTTTTTTGGTTGGTGGAGCGAGTTTTGCTGATGGGTTCCCGTTCGTTGGCATCGTCTCGTACGATTTTTTTTTCTACTCGGTCTCGGTCTCGGTCTCTTTTTATGACATCCCTACGTTGTCATCAAATACCGACAATACCGACATGCATCTCACCAGGCCGTCGCAAAAACGAAGGCCAGCCTACTTTGCCCAACATCAACGTTGGAGGACCTGAAATGGGTCAATTCGAAGACGATGGAATGGGCGGTCGACTTGCAGGTTCGACAGTTGGGGGAGGTGTCGTCTCACCTTATCCGCTATTCCATGGGTCTGCTCAGGTGAGTAAACGCTCAATTTAACATGGTTTCATATGCGGATGCGGTGTGCTCATTTGGGTTTTCTTTGTCCGATACGCAGCCTTCGCCACATCACTCACAAACGGCGTTCAACCAATACGGGAACGTGCCTCCCTCGTCCCAATCACACAGTGCCGGGTACGGCACTGATACCACGCATTCGCCCAATTCGACTACGGCGTTCGCCGCTGCTGGAGCCGGAGCCATGGGTGGTATGGGTAGCGCATCCACGTCCTCCGGTGGAACGGGTCAAGGACACGGAGTCATGTCACCCGCGAGATTAGCCAAAGAACGAGAAGCTTTCGGCGGTGGAGGAGCAGGAGGAGGTTTCATGGGTGCCGGAATGCCTGTCCCCCAACACCAACAATACCAACCGCACCAAACAGGAAGCGTATACTCTCAATCAGAATACTCCCAACCCGGAGGTGGAGGAGGATCCAGTCAGTACCACCAACCCGGAGCGGGTGCAGGAGCAGGAGGGAGGTTTAACATCGTCAACCCGGAATACAACCGTTCCGATTCTTCTGGAGGACCGCTTCCGAACCCACATAGTCAACGCGGAGGTGGTGGGGTTAGGGTTGCACAGGATGCGGGTGCGGTTGGGGATGAGGAGATTCCGCCTACGTATGATAGTTTGGTGGCGAGTGGGGGCGGGGGGTCTAGGGAGAGGCCGCCTGAGAAGGGTGGGTTGAGGGTGAGGAATGAGGATGGGGATGGACATGTTGGTGGTGCTAGTGGGTCTGGTGGAGGAGGAGGGGGAGGGGGAGGAGGACATGTGGGTGCGGGTGGTGTTGCTGGAGGGATGGGGGGTGATGCTAGTGGCGGAGGTGGAGGGGGTGGGGAGTGAGGTGATGATTGGTGATGATGAACATGGACTCTTACTCGACTTGCTCTAAACGATGGATACTTACCTTGTTCTTTTCTTGTTTGTTATTAGTAGTTACATGTTGAACGTTATGTTGTTGTTGATGTTATTGTAATGATAATCGTAGTAAACTATCTACTAGAATGGCGATACCCTTGAACCCCCGAACTTCCTAAAATTGGTTGGCGTGGCTCTAAAAGGGGTCTGTCGTGATTCTAGTAGCTCGAATCACACGCCACAGCTCGTCATTTTTGGTGTACAGGTTCGGGTTTCTCGGAGCATTAGCCGTGTTATCTATTCAATAGGCAGAGTTCAATGTTCTTCGAGAGCTGCAAGTACCTGTTGCATGGTTTGATAACATAACCACTGGGCATCTACCGCAAATCTATGACTCCAAAGTTGCGTGCAGAAATTGTATATATGGCGGCCCCTTACCGACGTTCCTGAGGAGAAGCAATGTGGGAATAGTTTTCATACAACAGCAATTACGTATCTCAGATCTGAACTATGAATACGAGGATCCATAACACAGACCCCAAACCCTTCATTTGAGGTGGTACCAGGCCGCTGATCCTTCAGCTTCAACGTTCAACGACAACATCTTTGCGGTCCTCGCTGGTAGTAACATTGCTCGTAACCTTGTCCGTGATCCTTCAATATCTGTCGATATCGTCTTCCGAATACGGTGCGTCACCAGGACTATCATGATAGGCTCAGAGCTTGTTGCCCTGCTTTATTCCCTCGATGATAGCATTGATCATAATCCTGTGCAAGCCCTCGGCACTGACCATAGATTTTGAGACTGAGATGGTGCGGTAACTACCATTGTCCTAGTTGGCCAACGTTCATATGATGTTCCGTGGCCACTGGCATGGCGGAACACACAAACTCACGTTTTTAACCTCAGTGTAAGTACATCCATCGTTCGTACAAAACTTTGTGATAAATGTCGCCCCAACGACAGCACGACTGACAGACGCCTCCCAGCTTAGACAGCATCTGAAGTTGATGCTGATACTCGGTGGGTTTCCACGGAGCTTAGGAGACTTGGATGACCTCCCCTGCAAGGTTGTCATGGGGTAGGCGGTGTACTGCCCCTATGTTGTTGTTGATGTTGTTGTACGTAATGATAATCGTAGTAAACTATCTACTAGAATAGTGATACCCTTGTACCCCCGAACTTCCCAGAATTGGTTGGTGTGGCTCTAAAAGGGGTCTGTCGTGATTCTAGTAGCTTGAATCGCACGCCACAGCTTGTCATTTTGGTGTATAGCTTTAGGCTTCTTTAACCGTCAACCGTGTTTATTTATCCACTAGGCAGAGTTCAGTGTTCTTCGAGAGCTGCAAGTACTTGTTGTACGATTTGATAACATATTCACTGGGCACCCGTCGCGAATCTATGACTTTGACCTCTCCAAAGTTGCGGCTAGAAGTTGTATGTATGGTAGCCACTTACCGAGGTTCCGGTCACTCTTTCTTGGGATGAATCTGATGAACGGAGCGGCACAGGTTCCTTGTCTGGAAAGGCACGAGGGGGTCACGAACCGTGATCTCACGGACCTGAATCAAAGCATAAGGTAGTACAGCGTTCCCGGCTCCAAAATCATACCATTCGGATCCTTGATTGTTACGCTCCCTACGATTGCGTTGAGCGGCTAGATCGTGGCTCTGGGGCTCAGCGTTCCGATCTATTCTCTGAGGATGGGACGGATCATCAAGCCAACCCGTTTTTTGTCTTTTTTGGATTCGAGGGTATGTGCATTTCATAAAAACCCACGTTCCGTTCCGTGAATCTCCCAACTTTGACTGTAGCGACCAAGGAGCGAGAAAGAGATCTTAGTCACCTCTCGGACCTTTTGCCCACCAAACGACGTTCAGATATCTTCGTTGGCACGACGAGTCTTACCTTCCAACCGCTCAATAGCGTTCGATCACACTAGCTATACATCTCAAGAGGTTTCATGCACGCATAGTAGTCGACGAGTTTGGTAATCGGTACGGAAAGTTGGGCAAAGTTTGGGTTTGCTCCTTTCGAGATGGCGGTTATGGCCACGCGACCGTTGGTCCTTGAGACTTTAGCGTAAAGAAGTGATTACCTTCTTGACCGATGGGAAAAAGTGATCTCCGTCGTTTTTGACTACATACAGCCTTTAGGTCGTGTTGCTTTCACCAGTATAGGAGGCCAAGGAGGGTACTGGCCTGAGCGAGCCAGTCTATCCGAATCGAGAGCTAATGTCTTTTCAAATGACAGTACGGACGGCGGTGGACTCGATCACGCGCTTAGGAAATATTTGACCTCCCGATTCTTTGCAAGGTAGCCAGTCGGTATCAAAAATCTTCGCTGGGGACTTTCAAGGCTGGAAAATCTCGTCCATTCGAGGATACTTGTGGCCTCTTTTCTCACTCGACTTTCGGGTTTTTGGGGGCCGCCGTGAGACCAAGTGGACCAAAGCGATACACATTGCTCCCATGGGTACAAGGATCCCTGTGATAGTACCTCTTGTCGACGATCTCACTATTATCGGGTAAACTGAGCTGGTGATCTTTAGACTAGTGCCCGTATCTGGCCTCTTCGGACGCTGAAGAAACTTTGATGTTCTCCTAGACGAGTCACAACAGCGTCCGAAAGCGTGGGAGATGCTGATCTAAAGGTGACTATTCTGGTCGCGGACTGCCATCGGGATGGAAAGCTGAACTTACATACACTGTTTATCACGCACGCAATGACCTTGTTCTGTGTCTTACTTCTGTTCTTCTGCTGGCTGTGTGCAATATGATCAGACCACGACAGCGACTCCTAGAGTGTACCCAAAAATGGATCCATGACTGAGTATGTAGTAGCTACTTCGTCGGCATCTTTCATCAAAACCTCTCAACGTCCCTCGCCTCTGGCCTGTCTGTATCAGTGACTTTAGTGTACATTTGATCATTGAATGTCCTTGGTTAGAGCACCGGCAGTTTATTCAACTGATCCTGCGTCCGAGAGAGCAAATCTAGTTCGTACCGTACGATATAGATGTTGATCCTGCAATCCCAATAGCGATGGTCAGACCACCCCTTGTTCCTCTTACAACCTGATTATATCACTGAGAAGGGTGCCTCGTTGTTCTGGTCCATTCTATGAGTCTTGACCAAACATACGGAAGTGAAGTCTCACGGGCCGCTATCAAGCCACAATCTTGTAGTATCGACGAATGTATCAGAAATTGTTGCAGGAGTGCTCGGTGAAAATGAGCTGCCCTTAGGTCAGGTGGAGACTTGGAGTTGATGAAGGGGTGATACGAGAGAATTGCAACCGTTGATCTCAACATGAGCTTGATCATCAGAGCATATCGTGGCATAAAACCCTCTATAAAGAGGTAATAGGTGCGCGGAGCGTTGTTCTATAGTTCCAAATGAACATACTCGAGCTTAAGCACTCAATGATGGACGCTTGGAGTGAGAGGTCGCGGTAGCAATTGCCATTTATACATATATGCCCACTCTGAATGCCTCGTTTTCCAAAAAACAATCCTTAATCCTTAGTCTGGGACATCGATATTCGAAGCTGGCAAATCCAACCACAATGGTCGAGTCGTCTTTTCTCTCCCCAGGATGTTTGTATCGACTACAGGAATGCGACAATATGTTCGTGTTGCCTATTACTGTATCATGTGTAAGCGCGAAGAACTAAAGTGAGGCGAACGAGCTAATTCTCCGTTGTACTAGGTCCTTTTCCTTGTCTACGGTCTGTTTCTACCTTACATTGTTGCGGAGTATTTCTGAGAATACCCCGTTCGGCGTCGCCTACTCAGGCATCTATGTGGTTCTATTTGGTATCTCCATTACTGTTCTGGTGAAACGAAAACGGGAACGATTTCGCGTCCACTGCATCCTCCTCGCTGGAATCTTTTTTCTCGCGAGTGTTGGTGCTCTCCTCAGCGCATACGCCTTTTTACTCAACTTGCGAGGCACCAATGTGATGTTGGGCGCACCCTACATTATCGACGAGTCGAACAACCTGGCTTTCGTAGCTCCCGAGAAGCTTACTGATGGGAAACACATCGTGCTCAACCTTGGACCGCTGAACAATAAAGCCATGTGAGCTCTTCCAGTGATACTCATTTAGTTTAATTCAACCCACTGTATCGTATAGCACTATCGCGAACATTATACAGGCCACCACCACCACCTCCAAGTATGTTTCAATTTGTATTTGATTTTCAGTTTCCCTGCGGTGACCGGCAATCTGATCCCTTTTCAGCATTGTAATAGACATAATTCTTGTACGGTGTATTCCTTCCATGGTGTTCTGCCGGTTCATAAACTTCCGAATAGCTCTGGAGATGTTATTTGAGTTGGGGAAGTCGGGTTCGAATAATCTTGTTCCCGACCCTTTTGTGCTTTATTAACAACGGTAAACCTGAGCTCTGATAAAGACATGGTCGAGACTCACTCTCATGATGCAGTGTCGGGCTATCTGACGATCATCCGTTTTTCGATGGATGATCCACCAAGTTCTTTTACCGACCTCCAACGCCATTATCAATCCAGCAGAAATAGCAAACTCACACCCCAGGCAATCATCTTGCTTTGCTTCTCAGTTGGGAGCTTGTGCAGCAATCTGTTGTTGACCTGTTTGATAGGTGACCACTCTACTCTCGTTTTTTCTTATCTCCCTAACCGCCCTATGAAAGCCGGACGGATATGGCATATCAGTCACCAGATTGCAAAATTGAGGCCCCAAGCTGTCACATCGATGTACAAAACGGTTGTTCATGCTTCGTGAGTACCAAATGATCGACACTCCCACACCCCATAACCTCAACCCCACGCCCCATTCTTCTACGAGCTGACAAAGGTCTAAATTCAGAGTAGAATCTGGAGTTTTGTACCCGCTGACACTCACTGCGTACACCGTTCTCTTGCTCGTGCGGTACCACTTTGAATATGTCGAAGAATTCGATCTTAAAACGCTGGTGATCGTGAACGGCCTAGGAATAGGTTCTATTGCTCTCTATTCATCTTTCGTTCCTATCATGGTATGTGCAGGTGCCCCGTTCCAAACCACATGGAAGCTCATAACTCCGGGTTTGCATAGGGAATTGCCTCGACCTTGATAATTGTGCGCTCCGCACTGGGAATTGCGATACAGGATGAAGAATCATTCTGCAGGACCGTTTTAGGACAAGGTGTCGGAGATAGAAGAACTCGAGGGACAATTGAGAGCGTCATTAATATCAGAAGACGAGGGAGCTCGGATATCGGGGACGAAGAAGAATGTTTGTGAGAAGCGGAACAGAGTACACGGAGACGCCAGAGAGCAGAAATTGACTCCATTGAGCAGCTTTCAACACAAAATGAGTGGCTTTTGGGCTCAATGCCAGTTCTGTAGAGTCTTGATCAAGCCAATGCTGTTTTTATCAGTCTGGCAGAAGTAGTGCAAGTGAAAGAGAACATACTGTAAACTGTCCCTTGAGCTAATGGCGGGGAAGACAGAATTTTGCTAAGTAAAATGTCGCATTTTTAAGACACGGTTCCCAGGCCCATGTTGGTACAAGCCATTCACCAACCTTCGTCTCTTCTATGTGATCATTCCCCTTTTGGAGAAAGGCTAAAACAGAGCCTAGTCTGTGCTCAACGGACCATTTGATCAGTCTTGTCATTAATGGCGGTCCGCAGTTTGTCATGAATACATTTTGATATTCTCTCGGGTAAAGGTTTAGGTATCTGAGCTCAGTGAGATGTCTGTTTTGAAGTTTGCCATCTGGCTGTGAATTGTTGTTAGGAAGGAAAGTTGACAGCTAATTAAGGATTCCTAGGATATTTTCACGCAACTCCAGGAACTTGATCTGTTTACATGCCAAACAGTATCCCTTGAAGATGAACTCCCTTGCTGTAGGAGAGTAATACTTGTAGACCATTGTGTCGAGTTACGGTTGACCAGGAATATGAACAGTCAAAGGGGCAACAGTCAGTAGTTTTGATAGAAACTCCAAATTGAGGTTATCTACACATGAGGCAAACAGTATGCAGTGCTTTACACTCCAAAAATTGCAGTGAATCACGATCATGGAGCAAAAAACACAACACCACTGTGACTCCGATCTCCACTGGAGTGTATCCAGTCCATGTGAGCCACTTCCAAGTTGGCAACATTTCCTGTCGGTGAGGGGGGAGGGGATGAATACGTGAAAATTGCAAATGTTGGTCTTCTACATGACCTGATTATTGGACTGTGTCACAAAAGAGGACGCAATAAAATATGTACATCCAGAGGGCTACTGCATGTCTTCTTACAAAAATAGCCCTTGTCCAAGTCAGGAAGATCAAGGATCTGATGATAGATAATCAACAACAATTCTTGCTATGGGAATAGGATCAAGGCAGTACTTGCCACTTGTATATATTTATGTGTATAATCCTGCTCAGCTCTTGCTTCAGGAGAACCTCACTCATCTTCAGCAGCCATGGGCGATAACAAAACCCCTACAATTGAAGTTTTTATCTCATCCGACTGCGATTTTGCCCCTCATAGCTGCATGATCACACCGGCTAGCTCTATGGCTGAACCTTGCGTAAGTCACCATGAAGATATCTTTGTACCAGCCTTTCGTAACGCACCCCAAGGTTCTTTTCCTAGTCTACAGTCAGTATAACTCTCTTCGACCAGACACCATGACTCAGTTCACTTCCCTTGTCTACCAGGTATTCACCTTGTCTTGGAACTAGTCACAGGCTACCTTACCATAGTTTTCATTAAAGATCCACAGGCATTTACCATCCTGTCTACCACACCTGATGCAACCAACCACTACAAACTTTCAGCCCAAGCAATCCTCATACTCTGCTTCTCATACGGGAGCCTGTTAACTAATCTCGTGACTGTCCTAATAGGTGAGCTCAAGGGACATTGTTCAAGTATACTTACCAATGTACTTTCTACAGCTGGACGAGTGTTTTATATCAACCGGCAGATCTCGAAACTCGATGGCCAGTTTATGGCCATAACAAGGATGTACCGAACAATAATCCATGCATTGTGGTTGCAATTCTGATTTCATAAACCTGGATCATATAGCGCTGATTCAAGCTTCTTGCTCGTAGGGTCGAATCGGGGGTCCTGTACCCCGTGATACTGTTGGCATATACCATTGTCTTACTCGAGCGATACCACAATGGTATTCTGTCTAAGCATGACTCACTGATTGGCCCTGGTATTACAGTGGCTTCGACGGTGCTTCATTCCATCCTGATTCCGACAATGGTAAGCACATTCGCTGGAACTCTTGCGGTGGGGGTCTCTATCCCAATCGCTGTACTCGGAAACACTCAATAAACACATGCATAGGGGATTGCATCTACAATGATCATCGTACGCTCAGCACTAGGCATCTCAGTGAACGACGAGAAATCTTTCCGTGCCACCGTGTTGGGAGAGGATGCCTGGAATGGAGGAACTCGTGGGATGATTGAGAGTGTACTCGAGGTCAGAGCACCTACTGAATCAATTATGACTGACGACGAAGAACGTTTGAAGACACAGGATTACACAAAAAAGAGAGAGGAATCAATCAATTAGCTTGTTTACGTATGTACAAACTGCGAGATCATGTCGTGAAAACAAACTATTCTCTGATATCTAGCTGGTCACGGTGCGACTCAGATCGGACTGTTCTAGATCGCAAACTGAACCTTCGACCGGTAAGCAATGTCACATCGCGAGATCCCTGCCCGGACACCCTGCTGTAAAAATACTGAACTTTTCATATTCCGTATGGGCTGCCATTGCCGCCTTCAAGTAGGTGCTGTCTGGTAATGGGTCTTCAAGCTTTCGGCCGTTGGCTGGCGCTGCCATCGCTGACCAGTATTGTAATGGACATATTCATCGCACGGTGCCGGCATTTATATAGCTCGCGAGACGTTGTCTGATCAGGTATATTCCTCATCTATTTATTATCTCATCTCAAATATGTATGTGAACGCGAAATAGATAGCCGTCACCTCACCAATTACAAACGGCGTCCACCAATACGGCAATGTTCCTCCTTCGTGGCAGTCACACAGTGCCGGGTACGGCATTGATACGACGCATTCGCCCAATTCGACCACGGGGTTTTGCTACCGCTGGAGCTGGAGCCATGGGTGGTATGGGAAGTGCTTCTACCTCCTCCGGCGAAACGGGTCAAGGTCACGGAGTTATGTCACCCGCGAGATTGGCTAAAGAACGGGAAGCTTTCGAGGGAGAATTTATGGGTGCCGGAATGCCTATTCCCCAACACCAACACCAACAATGGGGAAAGTAGATATTCTCAATCAGAGTACTCTCAACCTGGAGGAGGGGGATCGAGTCAGTACCACCAACCCGGCGGAGCAGGAGGGATACAACCGCTCCGCCCTTCCGAACCCACATAGTCAACGTGGTGGAGGGGGTGTTAGGGTTGCACAGAATGCGGGTGCGGTTGGGGATGAGGAGATTCCGCCTACGTATGATAGTTTGGTAGCGAGTGGGGGGGTCTAGGGAGGGGCCGGGGTGGTGGTGGTGGTGGGGAGTGAGGCGATGATTGGTGATGGTGAACATGGACTCTTACTCGACTTGCTCTAAACGATGGATACTTACCTTGTTCTTTTCTTGTTTGTTATTAGTAGTTACATGTTGAACGTTATGTCGTTGTTAATGTTGTTGTAATGATAACCGTAGTAAACTATCTACTAGAATGGCGATACCCCTGAACCCCCGAACTTCCTAGAACTGGTTGGTGTGGCTCTAAAAGGGGTCTGTCGTGATTTTAGTAGCTTGAATCGCATGCCACAGCTCGTCCTTTTTGGTGTATAGCTTCGGGCTTCTTTAACCGTCAACCGTGTTTATTTATCCACTAGGCAGAGTTTAGTGTTCTTCCCCGGCTGCAAGTACTTGTTGTATGATTTGATAACATATCCACTAGGCACCCATCCCGAATTCATGACTTTGACCTCTACAAAGTTGCGTTTAGAAGTCATATGTATATTGGTCCCTTACCGACGTTCCGGTCACTCTTGCTTGGGATGAATCTAATGAACGGAGCGGGATAGGTTCCTTGTCTGGAAAGGCACCAAACCGTGATCTCATGGACCTGAATCAAAGCGTAAGGTAGTAGAGCGTTCCCGGCTCCAAAATCATACCATTCGGATCCTTCATTGTTACGCTCCCTACGATTGCATTGAGTGGCTAGATTGTGGCTCTGAGGCTCAGCGCCCCGGTCTATTTTCTGAGGATGGGACGAATCATCAAGCCAACCTGTTTTTGTCTTTTTCATATATGAGGGTATGCGCATTTCATAAAAACCCACGTTTCGTTTCGTGAATCTCCTAACTTTGACCGTAGCGACCAAGGGACGAGAAATAGATCTTAAGTCACCTCTCGGACCTTTTGCCCACCAAACGACATTCAAATATTTTTGTTGGCACGACGAGTCTTACCTTCCAACCGCTCAATAGCGTTTGATCACACTAGCTATACATCTCAAGAGGTTTCGGTCGACGAGTTGGGTAATCGGTACAGAAAGTTTCATCCGAAGGACTTGGGGCAAAGTTTGGTGTTTGCTCCTTTCGAGATGGCGGTGAGTGGCCACGCGACCGTTGGTCCTTGAGACTTTTAGCGTAAAGAAGTGATTACCTTCGTTACCGATGGGAAAAGGTGATCTCCGTCGTTTTTGACTTCAGCCTTTTAGGTCGTGTTGCTTTCACCAGTGTAGGAGGCCAAGGAGGGTACTGGCCTGAGCGAGCCGGTCTATCCGAATCGAGAGCTAATGTCTTTTCGAAATTCGAATGAAAGTAGCTTAGGAAACATTGACCTCCCGATTCTTTGCAAGGTAGTCGGTATCAAAAATCATCGCTGGGGGACTTTCAAGGCTGGAAAGAATCTCGTCCATTCGAGGATACTGGTGGCCTCTTTTCTCACTTGACTTTCGGTTTTTGGGGGCCGCCGTGAGACCAAGTGGACCAAAGCGATACACATTGCTCCCTTGGGTACAAGGATTTCTTTGATAGTACCTCTTGTTGACGATCTCACTGATATCGGGTAAACTGAGCTGCTGATCTTTAGACTAGTGCCGTATCTGGCTTCTTCGGACACTGAAGAAACGTTGATGTTCCCAATAGACGAGTCGCAACAGCATCTGAAAGCGGGGAGATGCTGATCTAAAGGTGACCATTTTGGTCGCGGACTGCCATCGGGATGGAAAGTTGAACTTACATACACTGTTTATCACGCACGCAATGCCCTTGTTCTGTGTCTTACTTCTGTTCTTCTGCTGGCTGTGTGCAATATGATCAGACCACGACAGCGACTACTAGAGTGTACCCAAAAATGTGTCCGTGACTGAGTATGTAGTAGCTACTTGGTCGGCATCTTTCATCAAAACTTCTCGACGTCCCTCGCCTCTGGCCTGTCTGTATCAGTGACTTTAGTGTACATTTGATCATTGAACGTCTTTGGGTAGAGCACCGGCAGTTTATTCAACTGATCCTGCGTCCGAGAGAGCAAATCTAGTTCGTACCCTATGTCATAGATGTTGATCCTGCAATCCCAACAGCGATGGTCGGACCGCCGATTATATCACTGAGAATCGTGCCTCGTTGTTCTGGTCTCAATGAAAACATATACAAGTGGAAGTGAAGTCTCACAAGCCACTATCAATCTTGTAGTATTGATAAATGTATCAGAAATTGTTGCAGGAGTACTTGGTGCAAATGAGCTACTACCCCTGGGTTAGGTGGACACCAGAGGCAGGACACATGCGAATAAGGAGCTGTTCACTCCCTGTGAATGCGCCTTGTGAACAGCCAGTGAACAAAGATTGTCATGATCCTTTGTGTACTTTGTATACTTTGTGTACTTAACTTAATTGTTTTATTTTGTTTGATCTGATTTTGATGTCTAGCACAGCTTTGTACGTGACAATTTGAACAACAGGATCTTGGGGCTCCAGCACACAAAACTTGTCAATTATCTGTTAAAATAAGCATCTGCTAAGTACACTGCTAAGAGCCTCAGGCCCTCAATCAATGTCTAAATACTCAACATGCCGGAATGACATTCTGTTGGTGCCATTCCTGACAATGGCTGTTCACTGGCTATTCACACGGCTTGTTCACAGGGTGTGAACGGCCCCTCGTTCACACACATTCTGCCTCCGGTGGGAGTACGTGGAGTCGATGAAGGAGCGATACAAGAGGATTGCAACTATTGATCTCAACATGACCTTGATCATCAAAGCATATTATAGCATAAAACCCTCTATAAAAGTGGTAATATGTGTGCGGAGCGTTGTTCTATATGTCCAAATGAACATAATCAATCTCAAGCACTCGATGATGGACGCTTGAAATCAGAGATCGCGGTATCGATTGCGAATTATACAAATACGCCCATTTCAAATGCCCCGTCTCCCGAACTATTGGACATTAATATTCTAAGCTGGCAAATCCGACTACAATGGTCGAGCCGTCTCTTATCCTCTCCACAGGCTGTTTAGACCAGCCACAGCAATGCGACGTTCCGGTCGTGATCCCTATTGTTATATTATGTGTAAGCGTGAAGGACTAAAGTGAGACGAAAGAGCTAATTCTCCTTTGTACTAGGTCCTTTTCCTTGTCTATGGTCTGTCTCTACCCTACACTCTCGTGAAAAATCTCACAGAATACCCCGTTCGGCGTCGCCAATCCAGGCATTCATGCGGTTCTGTTTGGTATCTCCATTAACGTTCTGGTGAAACGGAAACGGGAACAATTTCGCGTCCACTGCGTCCTCCTCGCTGGGATATTTCTTCTCGCAAGCGTTGGTGCTCTCCTCAGCATCTACACCTCTGTTCTATCTTTGAGAAGCACCAACGTGATGCTCGGCACACCCTACATTGTCAACGAGTCGATGAACAAATCTCTTGTAGCTCCCGAGAAGCTTACTTATCAGCAACACATCGAGCTCAACCTTGGACTGCTGATCACTAAAGCCTCGTGAGATCTTCCAGTGATACTCAGTCTAATTCAGCTCATCGTATTGTATAGCACTATTGCATCCATCTTACAGGCCATCACCACCACCTCCAAGTATGTTTCACTTCGTATTCGATTTCCAGATTTCCTTCGTTGACTGGCAATTCGATCACTTTTCAGCATCGTAATGGACGTAATTCTTGTACGGCGCGTTGCTTCCCTGGTTATCCGCCAGGTCATAACTTTCTGAATAGCTCTGGAGATGTTATTTTATTTGGGGAAGTCGGGTTCGAATAATCTTGTTCCCTACCCTTTTGTGCTTTATCAACAACGGTAAACCTGAGCTCTAATAGGGACATGGTTGATGCTTACTCTCATTGATGCAGTGTCGGGCTATCTGACAATCATCCGTTTTGCGAGGGATGATCCACCAAGTTCATTTACTACCCTCCAAGGCCATTCTCTATTCGTCGAAGGAAATAGCAAACTCACACCCCAGGCAATTATCTTGCTTTGTTTCTCAGCCGGGAGTTTGTGCAGCAACCTGTTGTTGACCTGTTTGATAGGTGATCACTCCACTTTCATTTTTATCTTCTCCTTAACTAACAAATGAAAGCCGGACGGATATGGCATATCAGTCACAAGATTGCAAAACTGAGCCCCCAAGCTGTCACATCGATGTATAGAACGGTTATTCATGCTTCGTGAGTACCAAATAATCGACACTCCTACACCCCATAACCTCAACCCTATACCTCATTTTTCACAAGCTAACAACCCTCAAAACTCAGAGTGGAATCTGGACTTTTGTATCCGCTGACACTCACTGTATATACCGTTTTCTTGCTCGTGCGGTATCACTTTCAATATGTCGAAGAATTGAATTCGACAAATATAATGATCGCAAACGGGCTGGCGATAGTTTGTAGCACTCTCTATCCATCTTTTGTTCCAATCATGGTAACCACAGGTGTTCCTTTCCCCTCGGAGTCGAATCACATGAAACCTTACAACTCTGGGCTGGCATAGGGAATTGCCTCGACCTTGATAATTGTGCGCTCCGCACTGGGAATTGCGATACAGGACGAAAAATCATTCTGCAAGACCGTTTTAGGACAAGGTGACGGAGATAGAAGAACTCGAGGGACGATTGAGAGCATCATCAATATCAGAAGACGGGGGAGCTCGGATATCGGGGACAAAGAAGGATGTCTGGTAGGCGTCAAAGAAACAAGTAAGCGCTGAAAGGGGAATAGGCGCTGAGAAAGGAAAAGATAGGGGGAAAAGCGGCACTTCATGACAATTGGCCTGTATCTCCACAGTAGAGCATTATTACATAGTATTCTGGGTACATAAAATGGAGCTTGGAAGCACAGCTTTCAGATGCAGTTTACCCTGTGGGAATATCTGCCCACAGTGCGGAGATATCATCTATACAAGTGAGATTTGCATTTGGCCAGTTTTTTGACCGGGGGGTCAAAATTAAGTGATTTGACATTCTAGTACTTTGTATGGCCTCCCTTGGTCTTAATAACTGCAGCACACCGTCTGGGCATACTCTCTATGAGCTTCTGGCAGACTTCCACCTCAATCTTCCCCCACTCCTCTGCTGCTCTGTCCCACAATTCATAAACTCCAGCAGGGGGGTGCATTATAACCTGTAAGTTGGCTTTTGAGGTGTTTCCAAAGGTTCTCAATGGGGTTGAGGTCAGGAGACTGGGCAGGCCACTCCATAACCTCAATACCATTGTCTTCAAACCACTTGGTAGCCAATTTTGATGTGTGTTTGGGGTTGTTATCTTGTTGGGAAATGATTTTGTCAGAGGAAAGGTCAAGATTTTCCCTGCTGATTGGCAGATGCTCCTCCAAAATGTCCACATACTGCTGGGCATTCATCCTCCCCTCAATCTCCACAAGTTGCCCCACACCATTCCAGCTCATACATCCCCAAACCATTATATTCCCTCCCCCAAACTTTACTGTTTCTTGCACCTCGCGCTCCAGTAGTGGATCTTCCTTTGTTTTCCACACATATGACCTCCCATCTGACTCATACCGGTTTACTTTGGACTCATCTGTGAACATAACCCTCTTCCAATCCTCCACTGTCCAGTTCACATGCTTCTGTGCCCATGCCAACCTGCCCCGCTTGTGATGTAGCTTGAGTAGTGGTTTCTTTTTCTGTTTTGTAGCATACATATGATTGTCATGAAGGAGATTTCTGGTGGTTTGTGGAGTAATAGGAGAGTAGAGGACAGTGTTGAGTGTTCGGGTCTTGTGGGAAGCATCCTTGGTGGCACCAGTGCATATTTGTGTCAGAATATGGCGTTCTTCCCGGGGGGTGAGTTTCTTGGGACGGCCACCACATGGATTCTCCTTGTCAGGGAGCAGTTTGTTGATATAATTAGTGATGGTAGTCTTGCTACAACCCACTTTGCCAGCAATATCCCTGGCAGAAAGGCTGGGATCAGCAGCAAACTCGAGGATAAGCCTTTGTTTAGCTTTGGAGAGGGGACGCATGTTGGTGCCCAACCTGAAGGATGATCAAGCCTTTTATAATGGCCAGTGGAGCACATGACATCACCCAAGACATCATAGATGATGCTCCCAAAGTCTTGATGTCATATGATGTCATATCTCACACTATGATGAAATTACTCCCAGACATCACTGATTTTGACCCCCCAGTCAAAAAACTGGCCAAATGCAAATCTCACTTGTATGGATGATATCTCCATACTGTGGGCAGATACCTCCACGGGGCAGACTGCATCGGAAAGCTGTGCTTCCAAGCTCCATTTTATGTACCCAGAGCATTATGTAATCATGCTCCACTGTGGAGATACAGGCCAATCATTTAGGGGGACTCCAACATTTGGCCAGTTTCTTGGGCGACTGTACACGGAAACACGATGAGTGTGTATCTTCATTTCTTGGGCTTGTAAGAATTGCTATGATGATCCAATAATTTTGTTGACTCGGCGTAACGAGTGCAATTGAATAGACCGGCGGGTCATGTCAATGATTTACAAAAATTGTAACTTTAAGGTTGAAATTTCAGAGCTTGCCGTGAAGCAGGATAGGCATGATCTCAGCGGAAGGAATCCGAGGGTCACAGCCAAAGTTGTGTCTTGCGGCAAGCCTTGATCCTTGCTTGATCCTCACAAGAAAAAGTCCAGGGGCGAGGTGTCATGATTCCTCCTGTTTTCCCCTAACAAGTGCCCAAATCCTCATTGAGCGCTAAACCATCAACTTGACTCACCCCGTTTCCCCAAATGTCTGACTCAACTCCATGACTCAAATGGGCTGACTCATACTCATCTATCACGACTCAGCGGGCCTATTACCATCTGTGACTCATTATCTGTGACTCAGTGGCCCAACTCACAATCCCAGAACCATCTATCCCTGACCCCTCCCCGCCGACTTGTACAGACACTTGATGACTCATTCTGACCAGCAACTTAGTATAAAAGACCTACCTTGTACAGTACGATTCCTTAGCTTAACCACTTGGTCAATCCATAGTGAACACAGCAGAACAGACTTGATTGAGTGACTTGAGGGGCAACTGTGGTCGTCTTCCGGACACAAGGGGGTCATGAAGCTTGGATATGCCTGGGCTGTGAAGGACGCCAAATTTGACAATACATTTGGAAAGCTGACTTTGAAATAAGTGAAATAAGTGTAGTACTTTGGAGAAAGAGTCTTGCGTTGTTGCTTGGAGCTGTGCTCGAGCAAACACATTTGATCGTGATCAAACTGAGGCAGTTAAGCTGAACATAGGCCTTTATGCATTAAATTATTTTTTTGTTTAAATTTCTAGTTGGGATAACATTTCCCATCTAGTATTTTGAGCCTCTCGTCGAGCCTATCCTCAACTTCCAGGTACCTCAATCCATCTTCAGTGGTTGGAAAGATACACAAAAAATAAGGAATGAAGACCTACTACACTTAATCACAAGAACAGCTCAAGATACACACGAAACAGGGATATGTGAGCTCACAGCAGACAGTATCTGATACAGTTCCATGCACACCAAGGTCAAATTTGTGTGACAAGTTCAAGGGATACAGGAGCGAGCTGATCAGAGGGTGGTCAGGGTTGAACACAGTCAAAATGAGATCAAATGAGTTTGAACCAAAATTTGATCTTGTCTTGACTGTGAGTTAACTCCGACCATTACTAATATGGGTGAGTTTGTACTGTGAGATATGCAATGACTCTGACCTCACGATCGCAGTGTCCATGAGAGCTGTGGAAGTAATTGAGTCGATAGCCAGGCTATATAGTATCAATATGTCGATTGTGACGATAGTAGAGATGTTGAATCTGAATCTGATGGCGGAGTGTGTCAATTGCTCAGAAAGACATGAAAGACACTTGGCATGGCAGTCTGAAGCGGTATGTTCATGTAGTTTCCTGCATGTGAGATATTCAGGGTTGACTGGAGCACAGGTTGGATTGCATCAGCGTCACCAGTTTGCTGCTGCTGTTCCGAGAGTGTTGTTGGATGTCGTAGAGAAGATAGAGGAGGGCTAGAAGACACAACATCTAACTGGGAGCTGGTGGTGGGCCAAAAATGACAAGGTACAAGAATTGTATCGATGCAACTGTTGCAACTCCAAAGACACCCTTGACAATCTGAAGGTCCATATATCAGAAATGTGAGCTAACCTGTTACACTGAAGTTGAATTATCTAACAGGAGGTTTAGCCATGATATCACCACTGTAACTGTCAGCAATTGGCAGTTTGAACCCATGAAGAATAACTGGGTGGAGTGGCACCTCAACTGTAGTACTACCTGTACCTTCCATTCTTTCTAAACCAATTTACATGCGGCAATGATATCTGTATACCCTCAACCTCTTCTATTCCCGAGTCTCTAGGTTAGCAGTTATGTGTATGTATGATCCTGTCATGAAGTGCCACTTTTCCCTATCTTTTCCCTTTCTTAGTGCCCATTCCCCTTTTGCACTTGTTTGATATTTTGATGCCTACCAGATACCCAGTTCCCCTTTCCACATCACTCCCATCATTTCCTTCCTCATCCTTGTTCTTTCACATCATCTTCACAACTGATTCCATCTATTGTTTCCATCGTTCTCTTTGTTCTTTTATATACATCAGTTACTCGTTCTTGTTCCATACCTGGACTACTATTGTTTTTCCCTTGTTTCCTATTCTCTTTCTTTATTCTCGTACAACCCATATTCTAGTATATAAGCTAGGTAGTTTACACCTGGTCCCTCATCTTGACCTCTTGTCGTTGGGACCAGGCGAGTAGTTACTTCTATCATCCCCTTTATCTGCAATGTATCTCTAACTTGTTCTTGGGACCAGTTCTCTACCTGCTCTTGCTCTCTGCTAGCCGATTTCTGTCACCATTGTCTCTATATCCGAAGCCTTAGTGTCTAGTGCTTTAGGACAGATCCCCACTTTGTGGATTTATCGAGTTATTATAGTTACAGGTGCATCGTGGGCCTTCACAATCAATATGTCCATCCTTATTTGGTTCCCCCGATTTTCTCAGATTTCTCCATCTTATTGTGCTGTTTTGAACTGCCCCAATAGCTGGACTGGATGTCGCACTCCCATCTCCCACGGTAGGATTTACCCATAAGGGGCTGTACTGGGGTGGAAACAGACCAGCGTCCACTTTGCGGAACGGTTGGGAGGCCACCGTAGAGTCTGACAGAGGGGTCAGTGGAGAGGTTGAAGGGGGATTTGAAAAAAGACACTGCAACTTTGCGAAACTCAATAATGGTTGGCTCATGAAGCACAAAATAACGGAACAAGAACGAACTGTTTTTGAAGATACCCATGTAAGGCATGATTGTTGTGGTCTGCGGAGTCTCTCTGGTCCTATGTTTTAGGTGAGTGTTTGTGTCTATGCAATGGACAGATAAAACACCAACATTTCTCCCCTGACTACTGTCAACGTTGCGTTGTGTTCCTTATACTGCAGCCCAGTCATGCTTCCCAAAAGTCCCCCTTGCTGGACATTGAAGGTCTGATTGACATTCTGCACATCCATGGAGAATCTGTATGATTCTCTTGTGCCAGTACCATACATGTAGATTGCAGTTCCTAACCAGTTGAAGGTTATGGATGCTTCTGCCTTGATGGAGTTATGGAAGTCGGCTCCTCTTCCTTGTTGCTGGTAATGTTCTTTGTCAATGATAGGGTATGCAAGCTCCCATTCATTGGATGCATGGGTGAACGGGCCTCGTGGAGGGGGGAGGCTGTCTGGGATGGAATTGTCAGGTTGTATGGTAGAAGATCTGCCGTGCTGCTCAAAGCTCTATCTGAAAAATGAGAGGTGAATTAATGAGCAAAGGCAACCAAACAGTTACTTGTTTTAGCACAAGACAGTTGGAGTAGCCCATGGCCTCCCATGTACAGCCAGTCACAACGAGAAGTCTGCCGCCAATGCAGCCTGGATGATCTGATCCTTCCTGACCCTCTCTTGATACCAAGGCAATCCATACTATTCAATCCCATCAACGTACGTTATGAGTCAATATTGAGCCTTCCTCCTCAACATATTGCCGTGGTTCTGATTTCATTGCTGCGCCAGCCCATATTTTAGTCATGATTCATTCCTTAGATTACTAGCAGCTCCTAGTCCATTTCCCTCTCTTGGTAATGGCCACAGAACAGAGGTGTCTTGTCTATTGGGCTTGAAATCATGAATTTGGACAGAATGTCACCTGTTGGCAAATGCCAACTCCCTTCTCATCAAATAGCCTACTAGCTACAGTATCTAGTGCGTCCCCACTCCTGAATCATGTAACAAAGTGTGTCAACCTTGGGGCTGCTGGATGTTGTCAATTAGGGGTGTCAGTAGTTGGTTGTAGACCATGGTTTTTTGGTTTGGTTCCAAACCAAACCAAACCAGACCATGCCATAAATCTGGTTTGGCAAAACTGGACCACTTTGGTGGTTTCAAATCAAATGACTGGTTCAAACCACCAATATTTTTTAATGATTTTTTTTTTCATCTAACCAATGTGTCATGAAGTGCCGCTTTTCCCCCTATCTTTTCCTTGTGTATGTCCGTGGCAGTGCTGTGTACGTCCGCGGCAGATACCCAGTTCCCCTTTCTTCATCATTTCCATCATTTCTTCTCTCATCCTTGTTCTTGCACATCATCTTCACAACCCATCCCATCCATTGTTTCCTTTGTTCTCTTTGTTCTTTTATACACAACAGTTACTCATTCTGAACTCGTTATTGTTCCATACCTGGACTATTATTGTTTCCCTTATTCCCTATCATCTTTCTTTATTCTTGCACGACTTGCATTCTAGTATATAAGCTAGGTAGTTTACACCTGGTCCCTCATCTTGACCTCTTGTCATTGGGACCAGGTGAGTAGTTAATTCCATCTCCCTCTTTACCTGCAATATATCTAACTTGTCATTGGGACCAGTTATCTACCTGTTCCTGCTCTCTGCTCGCTGCCTCTGCCGTCTCTGTCGTCGTCTCTGCTAGTCGACTTCCGCCCCCGTTGTTTCTACAGTCCTAGCATCTAGC
This sequence comes from Marasmius sp. AFHP31, assembly GCA_024721195.1. Classification (NCBI taxonomy): domain Eukaryota; kingdom Fungi; phylum Basidiomycota; class Agaricomycetes; order Agaricales; family Marasmiaceae; genus Marasmius; species Marasmius sp. AFHP31. The sequence goes on from JANHQD010002150.1 coordinate 24,316, forward strand.
GCTTTAGGACACAATGCTCAAGGGTGTTGTTAGGGATTAGCATGTGGTATCCCACAGGGATTTTGGTTGTCCTGTAATCTATTGCACAGGGCTAGGGTCCTGGGGTACCCCATCAACCCACCAGATCTCTGACTAGATAAACTATTCAGTTTCAAGAGATTGTAACCTTTGCTTACATAGTTTTCCCATGATGCAATTTTCTTGAATTTTGTATACCTCTTCTAGGGCTTCAATTTGGTGACTAAAGCACTGCAAAAAAATGAAAACTCAGTGAGAAGAACATGAAACACTTTTTCAGAGCCAAAAAAAAAGTTCAAGTATGTTGAAATTTCACTTCTAGTCACATTTCATCTCAAAAAAAAACATTGGAAAAAAGCAGTTTGAAACCATGGAAAACTGGTATGGTTTGGTCTCAAACCAGACAAACCAACTGTTGACACCCCTAGGTGGGTCTCAAAAGGGGCATGGAGCAGATTTAATTTTTTTCTGTTCTAACACTCATACTCTTTTGTTTCTCCCACGCTCAACTCACCATTTGGTTGATCTTGTCATCAATGGCGGTTCAGAGTTTCTCCTGTGAATAAAGTTTGTTACTGTACCATTTCAAGATGTTCGACACAGGGTGTGACCTGTGACAAAAATTTCCATTTGAAGTTTTTGACACTAGGCTTGGTCTGGCATGACCGATATTGCGCTTTAAACATACACATAGTAAAAAGCGTAGATCTTAAAGCCATAGAGTACAAAATACGCCGGTGGGGATTGAACTTAGAGTCCAATAGTACTCAGTTTGACCGACAGTAGAACCACTTGACTATGAGAGCTCGACAAGTAAGGGCTATGAACTGGAGAAGTGACTGACAGTTTAACTAGGACTAACAGAATCTTATTGACTGTTTGAGAGCTGGACCAACAAGCATACAGAATATAACTAAGGTGGGGACACTACCTAGAAGGACTTGTTACTAAAGTTAATAGAACCATTGTAACGACTGAGTTTGAGGCCTGATAAGTTAGTGCTGCTAGCAGTCTCCGACAGCGGTGAAGTATAAGGCCTAGTCATGTGCTCAATAGCATCAGCGGGATTAAAGAAGAACATCCGGACAGGAACTGCTTCACAAGGAGTAAGGACAGGAATGGCATTGAAGACTGCATCTACCTAAGCTCTAGGAGCACCAGGGATGAGAGCGGTAGAAACCGAGAGAACTCCAATCTCTGCATTTGCCTGAGCGTATGGTCCTATCTGAGCATTGAATATGTCGCGAAAGGTGGATTTGTCGGTTTGGGGAGCAAGGTATAGGAAGTCTTGTAAAGGATCGAGACCCATAGCAGTGTTGCGTAGGAAGGGGTCTTCTTGGCTACAAAGAGTGTAGAACTGAAGGAATAAGGCGAAATAAGCCTCTCAATTTCCAGTGCAGAGTTCATCAAGTTGTTTAGTACGATGAGAGAGACCCATTGGACAGATAATAGCCTTTTTGAAAGGAGGATGGATCTCTTAAGAAGAGATTAGTAGAGGACTATAGATAGTCTATAAGGACATACCTTTATAGACAGTTTGAAAACAAGACAGAATACGAGGAGTGTCCATAGTATGATGAAAGTACTGGACGAAGAAGACTGACAGTTGAAATTTTACACCGGCAGTATGAAGTAAGAGTAAAAGGCAAACTGTGAGCGGCCGTACAGGTGCGTGGTGAAAGCCAAGGCCACAAACAGCGGGTACCTATGAGAGAGCGGCTTTGTCGCCCAACTCACACCAACTGATCGGTCCACCAAAAAAAAAAAGTATCCTACGTAGAACTCGCAATCGAGGATAACCGAGCTAACGTCTTAGGAATTAAACTATTTATGGCTCGGTATCTTCCGGGGCGAGGCTTCGGACATATGGCGAATCAATATCATAGCTACAGGGTGTCGGGACGTGAAGCAGATTAGGTGTCAATCAATTGGCTGAGTGATGGAACCTGAAGGATATCTTGAATACATAAGTAGCCTTTTCCAAGACATATCAAGGGCTAGCGTGTATATGATGCTAATCACAGTAAATCGATTCATCTCTCTTCATTGCGTGTTCCATACTCTCTACGTTCCTCGTCCTCTACGGCCGGCTCGTGTCTCCTGATATCGAGAACGCTCTCAAGCATCCCCCGACTTTCTCCACTCCCACTATCTTCCTTTAATACGGTTATCCGGAACGATTGTTCGTTATCAATTTGAATTCCCAACGCTGTGCGTACAATGATCAAAGTCGATGCGATTCCCTAAACGCGTGTTTCATGAGCGGTAATGTCAAAAACTACGGTCAATTTGCTTACCATCACCGGTATCAGGGAGGAATGAAGCACCGCTGGGCCCAGATGAGTGCTATCGAGAACCCGTGAAATGAGGTCGGGCTTGCGAACATGATGCCACACCAAAATCAGGAGAACGGTATACGCAAAGAGTGTCAAGGGATACAGGAGCCCCGATTCAACCCTGCAAGCGGCGAAATTTGTATCAGTGATACTCCTAAGCTCATGATACAGTGTGAAGGGCTCTTACGATGCATGTATGATTGTTCTATGCATTCTTTTGACAGGCCCCTGACTTGGTATCGAAATCTGCCGACTGATGTAGAACACTCGCCCCGCTGAATGGTAGAAAAGGCCATCGGTCGATAACGGAAGGGAAAAGGATATGACCCAGCAAAGCTCACCTATAAGTCCAGTCAAAAGAAGGTTGCTGAACAGACTCCCGAATGCGAAACAGAGTAGAAAGATTGATTGCGCCTGGAGCTTGTCCCGTTCCACGAAGATGTAAGACACAAGGCCATTGAGGTTCCAATATGTGTGTCTGAAATCGAACATGGTAAAAAAGCCTAAAACTGCACTCAAGTCAGTGGACGGAGTAGTACAAACCCATTTAGTGCACACCATTGTTGGCAACGCATATAAAAGCGGGGAGCAGTACGACCCGAAGTCGGTTCCCCCAAATGCGATAACATCTCCAGAGCTTCCGGGTTATCTAAGTTGATCAAAGTGGAAGAACCATAAATTGAGAGTAACGCACAAGGATTACGTCGATTATTGAACTGTTGGGGATTCATATCAATAAGCCATGACTCGGACAGAGACCGCAACGGCCTAGTAGGACGTACTTGGAGATAACGGTTATTATCTGCCCAGTAAGGTCCAGATTGCTGTCATGGCCGAATGGAATAAGCTCCCTCATCAAATTATTTCGAGGAGAAAACCTCACTATGGTACCCTCAGACTCGAAGCCAGAACCTTGGGTTCTATTTCTTCAAAACGAAGTCTTTGCGGACCTACTCGTTGCTCCCAGTCCCTCGGCGGATGAACAACAAAAGGGCAGTTCAAAATTGTGTTGATGATCTGTGACCTGAGGATAACCGCGGATGTGTTGATTACGACAGCGCTTGTCGATAACAAAAACAGTAGCGTGACGAGGAAGCCGTGAAGACGGAAGCTACTTGGTTGACGGTGCACAAGCACAGAGATGCAGACCGCGAATAGAACAAGGTGGATACCTGAGTAAGCAAGTGGCAGTCTGAGGTAAAATAGTTGGTCAAGATGAACTGGATTGACCGTAGCATAGGAGGACAACCTGGGGACATTACTAGATTAGAGCGTACTCGCAAAACCATCCACCAGAATACTCACCCATGTTTCAACTACAGGACCGGCTAAGAGCATTCTGCAGGAGTGAGGGTTGTCTAAGCAAACGCTCGTAACAATGATTTGGTGAATAGTTGGCTGGGTACCATCCATGTGAGAAGTCTGAAGTGACCTCGTGAGCAATACCTATGGACGTGTATATATATATACGTCCGGCGCGTACTCTCCTCAGCGAGAGAATATCATTGTTTTTTTACCTGTCATTGGATGAAGGACCCTCTGTTCATAGCATTTAGAGTAATGAAGAACACTGTGCAAATTTGATAGTCTTCCTAGTGTGCACTAGAGTACAATCATTGTGAGTCACTAGTCTGCACCCAAGACTCTGGGGATCAATACAGGCTGCAACGGGAGTGAGAAAGCACTCAGCCTGGCTCGCGTGACGGACGTCTTGATCAAAAGGCTGCTAGATGTTCGCAGCCCAGGGATAGTGCTGTGACGTGTTGATTTTCGAATAATAGATTCAAATTGAATTATGTTAAATAGCTTTGCAGCCCCTCGTCGTCTTCCAATTTGCTTTAGGAGAGCGGACCTCTTGAAACTGATCTCTTTACCGTCAGTAAGTCCAAAAGAAACGTAGAGGACGACCCTCACTTCGAGTCCCGCTTAAGAAATCGTAGAAAGCCTGACCAGACTGTTCGTCCTGAAAAAACTGGAAATTGGGAATAGTTAAGAGGGATTAGTGACACTTCGACAACTCGTATTCATATGGGAACGGACGGGTGCGCAGGATCAGGTGCCACCTCCAGCGTAGCGCCCAGAGTCCGAGTTGAGATACGTGCGGGAACGTCAGCGCTCATTTAGGGCTTACCTATGAAAAGTTCAAACGAGGGTTTACCGCGACTCATCTATTTTGAAGATTCACGCCCAGACGTGATCCGTTCCTCGAGAAACCCCGGAAGTGACGTGTGTCTTTAATCGAGTTTCGAATGCACCCGAGTCGAAGTATCTTGACTTCTCTCGAGACTCTGTACGGGAGAATTGTCAATATCAAGCGCAAGTTTAGTGTCATAGCTGTTGAACTGATCAGCCGAGACACTTGCAAATGGAAGTAATACGCACCCTTGACATTGATTGCCCGGTGACTCACAGGTACTAGTGCTCAGAGATTGCGCAAGAAATTCATTTTGCAGTGTCAAGTGTGAACTAAGCCAATCCCGTGAACGGGCTAAAGTAGCCGTTCTGTCTGCAAGCCACTTGGTACACGGAGCTGTATAATCCCGAAATACTGGGCTGCGCACCACGATCAAAACCCTTGACGGGAGTGATGAACGATGGCGAAGGCTAAGGAACACAGACAGGTTTAGAATCGGCGATACGAATGACGTCATTAGGAATGTATGTCGAGATCATGAGCTGATGAGGAAGGAAAGCCGGCTGCGGTATATGAGATAATATGACCATTTACTTAGACTAATGGTCGCAAAGTCGAGAACAATACTCATGAGATCCTCTGCTGTCTGACGGTAGAGGATATGATTGAACCACCTCTCTGAACGGCAGGTCCACAATTTCTTCCACTTGTATGACCTCCAGAGCCTGGTGATCACCAAAGAGCAGACATTTTTGTCCTTTTGCTATCTCATCGCCGGAAATAGCAAAAGTCAAGATTGAGAAAGACTTCATACCAGCATCCAGGAGACCGAATGGCACGAGATGACTCTTCGGGCCTGGATAATCCTGTCTTTGACTCTCTATACCTCAGAGTAGAGCATATCATCCTGGGCTGTGGAGTACCCATCGCAGTATTTAATGGTTTACTATCATTACTAATTGGTAAGTCTTTTATCCTACTTGGGCGAACGTTGAGGTGACTTCAAATGTGTGGGCGGGCGTATATGGTGGATAAGTCGGGAAGCAAGAAGACTGGGCAGACAGATGCAAAATATAAAGCAATCGTTATGTACGTCGCTTCTCTCCATAAAGGACGTAGCCCATCCGTAGATTGTAGCCTTGAGTCTGTGTTATTGTATTCGAATACCCTGATAGTGGCGAGCGTCATACCTCTTGTACTCGACCCAAACTCCACAGGCACCAATCCCATTGATCTATCTCTTGTGTCGACCTTGTTGGCGGTATGTATCTCGGACATATTTGATACTCAAAGTACTGAGGATTCTTGGGGATTTCTAGGGCCTCACATCGACATTGATCACTATACGTATGGCGTATGGCAAATCAGTAGAGAGTGTTCAGCAACAGGTCACGTCCATAAACTGTGCGAGAATGGACCTTCAACAAGCATCCCGAGAGTCTCAAGGTGTATTCAACGTCGTAGGAACTTCATCCTATCATTCGCAAAACATGACGGACGTCAATGTCAAGGTACCCAGGAGTACTGGAGACAAGGACCATGCAGACAAATTTGCATGAAGCCAACGTCACGCGCACTTTGTCCCCAGAGAATCGGACTTGGGCAATGGTGTTCCTCTGATCTACTCATCATGGCTGGTGAAACTCGAGGAGGTCTGGCTTTGACAATAACCTGCAAGGTTGGACTGAGGGTACTTGTGTTTCTATCCACTTGTACACAGAAGACTCGCCACCCCAAACAATCTCCTTGAACCTCGACATGAATTTACGAAATACATCTTGTGCTCTCGAACGGAGCAGACCCTGTTTTCTAGTCAGAAAGGGGTGACAAGCTCTTTCGTAATGAGAGAATACAACTTCCTCTTCCGTTCAGTCAGATACTCAAATTCACTATTGCCATGACTTGTAGCTGACCCCAAGACTTACTCCTCCGCATGATCCACCCTCACCCTCATCCCCAGTGCACATCTGACATTTCAACTGGAAAATTTGTTGGCTACCTATGAATTACACCACGGGAGTCTCACGCAATCCCTCTTATCCAGGTTTGGGAGTAGTGTGAACATACATCCCTGGTGGCATCTATAATCATAAATTGATATTGTGTTCCCCCTTGTCCATGGGAAAAGACACTCCCAGTGGAGTGACAATTAATGAGTTCCCCTAGTTTGATATGTCATCTAGAGATGGCAGAGGCATATTAAGTTTGGCGGATACCAAAGATACTCATGAGTCATGGCCACGTCACCGGGAGAAAGTTGAGAAGGGGAGCAAGAATTCCAGAATTACGGGCTCATCACCCCAATAACAGGGGAAGATGGTTCAATGAAGAATGAGGTGGCAATGTCACAGAAAAAGATACAGACCATCTGGCTGGTGAAAAATTTCCAGCGACATAGAAAACCCCCAAAACTAGCGACATTTCTCAAACACCATTCATAACGGGATTCGTTGGGTGCTGTAATGGGTTGAACGCCCTAACAACTCCCACCAAACAGTGACCACCAAAAAAAACCCCACCTGCACTTCCTTTCTTTCCTCACTATGATGGACAATCTCTTGAGACCAACATTGGTGCAGTGTTGATAGAGCTCATTGAGCAACAGGAAGACTGGAGGGCAGAGAAAAGCACTCACTCAGGGTGCCGTGCTATCTGGGGTTCATGGGCCTGGCCAGCATTTTCGCCACCATCAAACATACGAGAGTTTCTCTCATGCTTATTTCCTCCTAACCAGGAATACTCCTTGAATGATGGTAGTACATCACAGACATAGTTTTTAGTGTGAGCTTCTAGCACACTATAGTTGTTCAAGCCCGAAAGACGTGTGCAACTCACGTTCTAGGCATGAATTCATCAGCGGGGCCATCATCAATTTTGAAGATGTGTTGATAATGATACTACCAAGGGAACGTGCTAAAAACAACCATTTCTCATTGAAAGCCATTCTGGGTTGATTCCGCATCCTCCGGTCAAATGCCTTTGTGAACCATCTTGAATCTCAGCACCTTCTCAGTCTAAATGCTCAAAATTTTTCTGTGGCTCGGGACTACATTGTGACTTCAAGTTATTGATAGCTTCTGCTATATTTTAACTCACAAGGATCGCATCGGTTATTTGCAGACGTGAGAGTTTGACTGCAAGATGGTGAATCTCATACAACGTAGCGGTCACGTAAGGACACACTCAGCTCGAGCATAGCGAACCCAGGCCTACCACCTATGTTCGTGAGCACTAGGAAGTCCTCATGATGAGTGGGTGACTATAAACCGAGCCTCCTCAACTCGAGCAGACAGAGAAATACTCGTTGTAATCATTGACTATCTCTTGTCTATAAAGATAGCGGCGAATAATCGGAACTGAGAAACAGACATTGAACCTTGGAGGCAGCACACCTCAGATCTCACCCACGAGGGCAAGGTTCAACTCACCACCGGATGAATATAGGTTGTCTCGCCGTCCTAACCCTTCGATCTCGCAGGTATTGTTGAGAAGCACCGTGCCTGTGACCATGCTTATATGGCAAGTCATCAGACGATCTGTACCACTATCGGGATTTAACAGTGCCTCGTACACTCCACCGATGGTGATCCAGTAGTCTATGTATATACATGGCACAAAAGGGTGTCTGACCTGCACCTGTTCCCTTGACAGATGAGTGGTTAAGTATATAAGGCCCGAGCGTCGACATTGAAGTATGATACTCAGGCCTCCTTCATTGCGCAGCAGTCGTATAATAAGCTCAACACTCAACATGTCCGACTCAAGTGGCCTCGAAGAATTCGCGGAGACCTATCTCACAGCCGAACTAGTCATTGTACACCCAATTGTTACGCTTTCGGTGAGTTGCCCCCACAAGTGTCTTCACAAGATGACCTTTACCCTTTCCAGGCTATGTTTCTTGTCTATGGTAGGTCCTGTTTGATTCAGATTGCTGCCAACTACTGATGGCTTCGTCGATTAGGGATGTATATTATTGTCTTCGGCTCATGCACAAGCATTCTGTACCGGCGCAAAGGGCCTTCATTCGGACTATACATGACTTGTACTATCTGTTTGTTCGTTCTCGCAAGCATAACCATTGGGTTTGAGGTATTTGGAGAGATAAACCAGACCCTCGTTGGCTTCCGCGCTCTGAAGACACGCGATCTTGAACCTCTCGTGAGGTACATGCAGCATGACAGTGGACAAACTGCCTGGATGTGAGTTCACACCTTCAATCTCCTTTATCCTCCTCTCTGTCCTTTTACCCAAGACTTGTACTGAGTACTGCATGACAGAACCGCCACCGGAGTCATACCTGCTGTGATGAAGTACGTTTGTCACTTGTCTGGCATTTTTGTAGCTGAATTATACCCTGTAATTTGAAGTGCCATCGCGGATATCATGCTCGTAAGTAAGCTCAGTTGGCATGGTGGCTCACTCATATAATAACTGTATAATCAAACACAGATCCACCGATGTTACGTTGTCTGGGGATCGAATAGGATCTTGCTATACGTCCTAATTGGCGGAGCTTTTGTGTCCAACGGTATGTCTTCTCAGTTTGTCTTTGGGTCTTGAACATGAGCCACTGGCTAACAGTACTCCTTTGCTAGGTTTACAATTTGCAACAGTCATTATGATATCTGTTACGGTCGATTTTGCCTCCATGATCTCTCTTTACCGTACGGCCAGGGCAATCAACAACGGATGTTCAATATTGACCGCAGTATTCAATGGCCTCCTTTCCCTCGCAACTGGTAAGTCTATCTGCTATCCACCCTGTCTAGGATTGATTGATTGTAATTCTTGAACTGTTAGCGTGGAGGATCTGGTGGATTAGTCGCGAAGCACGCCAGCAGATGGGCATGCCCATACATGCAAAGTACAAAACAATCGTCGCTGTCATGTATGTTTGTGTCCCTGCTGCCAGCTGTCATGAAGTGCCGCTTTTCCCCCTATCTTTTCCTTTCTCAGCGCCTATTCCCCTTTCAGCGCTTACTTGTTTCTTTGACGCCTACCAGACGCCCGTTTCCCCTTCCCACATATTTCCTTCTCACACTATTGTCTTTTACACCTTCTTCACGACCCATTCATTCTATTGTTCTTATTGTCTTCTCTCATCTCCTAGTTACTCATTCCGGACTCGTTATTGTCTTATGCTTGACTACTATTGTTTCCCTATTGTTTTCTTATTGTCTTTCCTATTTGTTCACGACTCATATCTCAAGACCTCTGACTGGGTATATAAGCTAGGTAGTTTACACCTGGTCCCTCATCTTGACCTCTTGTCGTTGGGACCAGGTGAGTAGTTATTTCTGTCTTTCTCTATCTGCAATGTATCTGACTTGTCGTTGGGACCAGTTATCTACTTGCTCTTGCCCTCTGCTCGCTACCTCTGTCGTCTCTGTCGCCATCTCTGCTAGTCGACTTCCGCCGCCGTTATTTCTATAGTCCTAGCGTCTAGCGCTTTAGGACACCAGCTAGAAAGATTCGTTTACGTTGTGTTGTAGCCTGGAATCTGGGGCTTTGTATCCAGCAAGCCTTATAGTGGAGACTGTTGTACCTTTGACACTGGACCCCATCCGCGCTGGAAAGGTTCCTCTTGACATTGGCATTCTCGCGGCATTATTTACGGTGAGTACCCTGCAGGTCCACAAGATGACCAGAAATTCACAAATATACATAACTCGGCACGTTACGTAGGGCCTAGCACCTACATTGATTATCGTCCGAGTTGCATATGGTAAATCTGTCGACAGTGTACAACAGATGGTATCCATCCACTTCGCCGAACGGGAAACTCAACAAGAGGCCAATGTAAATCCCGCTCGAGCTACAGTGGACATTCGCCCTCGTTCTACATTCGCTGCTTTAGGAGCTAATGATACGGAATTGCCTGGCAGACCTGGAGAGAAAAGAAGGGAATGGGGGGATGTGTAGTTGGCCGTGGTTGTGGTGACATGCCTCATTTCGAGTCGTTCCACTCTTTTCGCTATTCTTCCATATCCGTCTCATCTCATGCTTCGTTCGCACCGAAATTCACATTTGCGGTTGTTCTTTGTTTACTGATAAAGAAGTAGTACCTCGTGACACCGTGTATCGCCCCATGCCTGCCTCTATAATTCACCTCTTGAGTTCTTCACGAGTATCAATGAGTAATCCCGAGACCAGGACGGGAAGCCCAGAAACGTAGTTGCCGTATCGTGATGAGAAAAACTTTGGCATTGAAGTGTGGCTCTGTGGCTGGAGTGACATGTGACATATTCAGTTGCGGCTTGCGGCCCACCAATGCTTTCTGTATCATAACTCCCTAATGAGAGAAAATACAATTGAGCCGATCCCAATCGACTCCCCACCATAGTCAACCGTGTACAATGGGTGGAGCGATAAGGGGCAAATGTAAAGGCCCGGTGGGCTCAGATACCAAACAAGAAACAACTCAATATTAGAATCAAAGCTTGCCAGCCCCGACCTCCTCCTTACGATCGCCACCTCGATAGAGATAACCAAACTCTTGGCCTTTTACCCCTGTCAAGCTCCCTGACGGAGTCCGAGGCACCATTGTTTGTATACCTCGGCATCACAAACTGTGGTGTCAGCAATGGATACCCTTGGTAACCCAAACGAGTGATGTGATTGGGATGGATGCGGTTCACTATTGGATTCTGCCGCCATCGTTGAGCCGCGACAAAGAGACCTCAACAATGATTCAGTCATCGTACGTGATGGTGGGACTCGAGACAAAGTGTCTGCACCCATGATGAGCATTGGGTAGAAACACCTCTATATGAGGCAAGGAGAGGTTGGTGGAACTGATGTGAATGTCACTGTACCTGGAACCATCACAAAGAATTCTGGGTATGGTAACTCGCTTGAGGGGATGGGAGCGTGTAGTCCTGCCACAATTAGTCCAAGCAGAGGCTCGCTGTAGAGGGGGTGACGAGATTGTGATGTAATCTTGACCGGAATCGCCTTTGGTACTGATGTACAAGTATCACGGACGGTGAAAGTAGATCCTTGTCTATGCTTCTCAGTCGGGATGATAATTGAAGGGTGTATATTGGGTGAGCATGAAGCTGGTCTGAAGTGGATACCCGAGATGCGTGCCACGAGGGATCCCCAAAGAAACTCTGATGAGTCTGAAGGCTCGGGAAGCGAACACAGGCCACTAAATACATGGGATCTATGTACACAAACTAATTGGATCTCAAAGGAAGAAGAGGAACATGTGAAAGGGAGGTGGGAGGGAGAAACAGAAAGCAGCTGCAGAGACTGAAATGGTCAGCTGCATACATACTGTGAGAGATGAAGGATGAGACACGAGGGATTGAGTGGCATGCTAGTCCGAGAATAAGAGGCACTGCCACAAAGGCACGTGCTCCTTCGAGTCATGGTCTTTGACTGTCCCATAAGGGACTCACATGCTCGAGAGAACAAGTCGGTAGCATGGATATGGTGGATGATGGAGAGAGAGAGAAATCACGTATGTATCCATGAAAAGACACATATCTCCTTTCATTTGCCTGTTCTCCCGGTACACGTCTGAACTGACTATAATAAACTACTGGGGTTTTTATGGAAGTAAGTTGAGAAGCCATAGGCCTATCAATCCGATGGATAGAGATAATCGCTGGAATACGCTGGTGGGTAGCGATCCCATAGATGGGAGCATAGCGTGTCAGATAACATAGGGAGATTGCTGACGTGAGCTGTGTCATCCAATGGTGACAATCAAGCATTGGTGCTAGAGTCGTGAGTCGGCCAACTTGACGGTCAAACGTGGTGCAACCATAATCCATATGGCAGGGGAAGGATAGAGAAGCGCCGCCCTAGACATTCATCTTTGAGAAAATGTTGTCAGAGCGGCTTGTGGGTTATGTGCGATCCTGCTCAGTGAGCTGATTCTCCAGATAATGATAACCTCCATCATGCTGCAGGCCAATAACAAATCCATCAGTGTAGCAAGGCCAGAGCCGACATTGTGTCGCGGAGAAAAAAGTTAAGGGTCTCGAAAGCTTCAACTCGCAAGACCGACATAATACAATGGACGAAATGTTATTGGATGAGATCCGAAGATCTATCCCTGCAATGAACGGGATGACTGTGTCCCCAAGTCGCCATTCAAAATGCTAGGGTGAATGACCTATCCAATGGAGATAGTATGTTCCAAGCCGAGACTGCATCGAGGGAGACAAGCCCCAATACGGGATGTTTGATTTCAGACCAGACTAAAAGAAAATAACCATTTCGGTGTTCTTCCTGCCCCACGACCTTTCTCGGTGTCAAAGAATTGCAGGAGATGATTGGGGTTATAGAGTTACTGCCAATCTGACAATCTCTAGTTGAGAGGTCAACGACTTGGTAAAGGGGGGACTAGGGGGATGACAAGCAATGGTGCAAAAACTAGAATGGTATGGAAGGAGGGGATCTGGAAATAGATTTGGCAGGAACGACAGAGAGGACACATACAATTCTGCGTGAAGTGGTCTTTCTTTTCACGGTTCCCTTGACCGAGATCTAAGCAAAGGTGTGGCTGTGTTAGCATTGGTCATAATCACCACTCACATAGCAAATGTATCAGCTTGTTGAGTGTATGTCCCATCAACAGTTCCTCCAAGCCATCTCAGTACTATCCCCCTGTAGGTAGGAACACATGCAGCAGATTGGTGAATGCCCAACCCACTCAAATGTCAGAATCTACACTAGAATTTTCCACTGAAGGCAACCAGGAGGCTTCAAGGTATGTGAGACGAGAGTAATATTGATCTCTTGTGTATGACTCCAAGAGTAGAGTCTACTTCATAAGCAGCATAGTAGTGAAAGTCGCTTCTCTTGGCAAGAGTTTGATCTTTCTATTTCCTTGGTGAGCCATGAATATATGTCCCGATTCTTGCGCTGGGTGCAATAAACCAGTTGTCATGAAGTGCCACTTTTCCCCTATCTTTTCCTTTCTTAGCGCCCATTCTCTTTCAGCACCCATTCCCCTTTTAGCACCTATTTGTCACTTTGACACCTCCTAGACGCCTGTTTCCACATCATTTCCTTCCTCATTATTTTTTATTCACATTGCCCTCATGACTTATTCATTCAATTGTTCTTATTGTTCTTTTTCACTCATCAGTTACTTGTTCCAGACTCGTTATTGTTTTATATCTTGACTACTATTGTTTTTGTATTGTTTCTTATTGTCTTTCCTCATTCATTCATTACTCATATCTCAGATCACTGACTGGGTATATAAGCTAGGTAGTTTACACCTGGTCCCTCATCTTGACTGTCATGAAGTGCCGCTTTTCCCTATCTTTTCCCTTTCTTAGTGCCCATTCCCCTTTTAGCACCTGTCAGTTACTTTGACGCCTACCAGATACCCAGTTCCCCTTTCCACATCACTCCCATCATTTCCTTCCTCATCTTTGTTCTTTCACATCATCTTCACAACTGATCCCATCCATTGTTCCCTCTGTTCTCCTTGTTCTTTCACATTGTCTTCATAACTGATCCCATCTATTGTTTCCATTGTTCTCTTTGTTCTTTTATATACAACAGTTACTTGTTGATGCCACCTGCTAACTTGAAGAAGTAACCTGTGATCGACCGACACTTAATAGGGTCAGCAGCCCAATCCGAATCAGTGAATGCTACTAGACCTCCATCTGAGGCTCCATCATAAACTAGTGAATAGTTTGGAGTACCAGCAAGATAGCAACAGATGTACAGCACCTTCTTAAGATGATCTTCCGATGGATTAGCAGAGAATTGTGAAAGCTTTGTAACAGCAAAGGCAATATCTGGTCAAGTGCCAGCAGCTTGCTTGAGTCCATATAATGCATGGCAGAGGCAGAACACCTTTCCTTCCTGGCCTTTGACTTTGAAACCTTTGGGTTGATGCATGTATATTGTCATGAAGTGCCACTTTTCCCCCTATCTTTTCCTTTCTTAGCGCCCATCCCCCTTTCAGCACCTGTTTGTCACTTTGACACCCATTTGTTACTTTGACGCCTACCAGATACCTGGTTCCCCTCTTTTCACCATTCCCATCATTTCCCTTTTCACATCCTATCCATTGTTTCTTTTGTTCTCCTTGTTCTTTTTATACACAACAGTTACTCGTTCTGGACTCATTCTTATTCCATACCTGGACTACTATTGTTCTTCCCTTGTTCCTTATTATCTTTCTTTATTCTCGTGCGACTCATATTCCAGTATATAAGCTAGGCATTTTACACCTGGTCCCTCATCTTGACCTCTTGTCATTGGGACCAGGTGAGTAGTTAATTCTGTTTCTCCTTACCTGCAATATATCTAACTTGTCATTGGGACCAGTTCTTTACCTGCTCTTGCTCTCTGCTCGCTGTCTCTGTCATCTCCGTCGTCGTCTCTGCTAGTCAACTTCTGCCGCCGTCGCTTCTGTGTCCAAAGTCTTAGCGCCTAGCGCTTTAGGACATATATCTCTTCTTTAAGTTCACCATACAAGAAGGTGTTCTTCACATCCAATGCTTGAATGTGCCAGTCTTTGAGAGCTGCTAGTGCAAGCATGATGTGTACAGTCTGGAATCGTACAACTGGTGAGAAGATCTCATCAAAGTTGACACCTTCGACCTGAGAGAAACCCTTGGCAACAAGTTGAGCTTTCTTTCGACTGTTTGTTTTAACGTCAAACACCCATCTGTTTTTGACGGCCTTGCGACCTTTAGGTAGGTCAACCAGTTTGAAGACCTTGCGCTTGCAAAGTGCCTCTAGTTCTCTGCGGCAAGCGGCCTTCCATTCTCTCTGCTGCTCATTTGGCAACTTGAGTATGTCACAGAGTTTGACATATCAGTAAGGTCATTGTGAATAGGCACTGCCTGATTCAACAGATAAATCACAAAACCTACTCCCCCTTCTTGGGATAATCGTTGCACCAAGCTATCAGGCTGACTCCCCCTGGAGGCGGCTAACATGGCAGACAAGTTGGCAATATTTGTCCCAGGAACTTTTCACTTCTTGCCTTTCCTGCGTTTAGCAGGCGAAGCCATAGGTTCAGTATCACCCATGGCATCTCTCCATGTTGATTGTCTCTCCATATCACGTATAATACGCGAGGGATTGTCCGGGTCTTGTCATTCACCAAACACATTATCAGGTTGCTTAGTTCCCATCCACTTTCTGCCTGAACGCCTTGGTGGCGGAGCATGCTCACCACCCGCAGCTGGAGGCATGGGTGGCCTGGGAGGCTCAAACAGAGGATCAGGATCAGGATGCTGATGTCCCTGAGGTACAGGACCATCTCCATCATTGTCATGAGGAGATTCCGATCGCTTTCAAAGGTTTGTGGGAGGAATGTGATCATTGTCAGACAAATCATCATCACTATCTGAAAGAAAGTTGGGATTTTCACCCAATACCAGAGGGATCTCAGGGATCTCACCAACCGGGGTAAAGCCACGAGGTTTCTTATCAGAACACTTCGGGAATAACTTCTCATTGAATATAGCTGTAGCGCTTTGGTGAATGGAATCATTGGACATTTTCATGAAGAGATAGCCCTTCATTCCTTCCTGGAAACTGATAAAGGTCATCAGCTCCAAAGGTGGAGACAGTTTATTGACTCAACGCTTCTCAGAAATAAATGCATAAG
Source organism: Marasmius sp. AFHP31 (assembly GCA_024721195.1). NCBI lineage: Eukaryota > Fungi > Basidiomycota > Agaricomycetes > Agaricales > Marasmiaceae > Marasmius > Marasmius sp. AFHP31. Next base: position 40,403 of record JANHQD010002150.1, read on the forward strand.
CAGCACAACCGAGAACTCAGAGGTCAGAAACATCTGGCGCACTGCCATGTAACTTCTCATATGGGGTCAACCAATGTAGACGCTGGGATGGCGTCTGATTGTGAAGTACAACAGTGTGCAGCACACAGAATTCCCACCAAGATGGCGGTAGACAAGTATCAAAGCAAAGAGCTTGAGCTTTTTCGATAATGGTCCGATTAAACTGTTCTGCCCGACCATTCTGCTCAGGCGTGTAGGGTACGCTTTGCAGAACTTTAATACTGTGCTCCTTCAGTATGTCGTCAAATTTGTCAGACTTGTACTCTCCCCCTCCATCTGACATCCATTCCTTAATGTCAACTCCGAACTGAGTTTTACATGGCAATAAACTCTTGAAGCAATTTGACAGAGTCATCCTTGTGACGCATGAGCATAGTCCAGCCATGGGAAGTACAGTCATCAACAAACGACATGTAGTACTTGTATTTGTGATGTGACTCAGTTGGGAAATATTTGAGATCAGAATGAATTTTTTCGAAGGGTTTCGAGGCACGGGTAGTCGAGTCAGGGAATGATCTAGAGTGCATTTTGCCTTCTACACATCCACAACAGATATGTTTCCACTTAGGACAGTGATCAAGGATAGGGAAGTTCTGGGTGTGTTTCCAAGCTTTGTTCAAGGCTTTATTCGAAGGATGTCCAAAGTGTTTGTGTTGAATTTTGTAGTCAACCTTATCCACAGTTGACTTGGCCAGTAAGCTTTCAACAGAGGCTTTCTGCGAGCTAACCCAAAAAATGGTTTGGCCAGGCGTGAGCAGGTAAGACACCAGAGACGGACGTCGACCCTTATTGTAAAAAGCTAACTTACTGTCATGAAGTGCCGCTTTTCCCCCCTATCTTTTCCTTTCTTAGCGCCCATTCCCCTGTCAGCGCCTGATTGTCACTTTGACACCCATTTGTTACTTTGGCGCCTACCAGATACCTGGTTCCCCTCTCCCCATCATTCCATCATTTCCTTTCCCATCCTTGTTCTTTCACATCGTCTTCACAACCTATCCCATCCATTGTTTCCTTTGTTCTCTTTGTTCTTTTATATACAACAGTTACTTGTTCCGGACTTGTTCTTATTCTATATCTGGACCACTATTGTTCTTTCCTTGTTCCCTATTATCTTTCCTTATTCTCGTGCGACTCATATTCCAGTATATAAGCTAGGCAGTTTACACCTGGTCCCTCATCTTGACCTCTTGGCATTGGGACCAGGTGAGTAGTTAACTTCATTTCTCTTTATCTTCAATATATCTAACTTGTCATTGGGACCAGTTATCTTTCTGCTCTTGCTCTCTGCTCGCTGTCTCTGTCATCTCCGTCGTCATCTCTGCTAGTCGACTTCTGCCGCCGTCGCTTCTGTATCCAAAGTCCTAGCGTTTAGTGCTTTAGGACACTTACTAGACAATCCACGAAGTTGCAGACCACCTTGCAAGAATTCTCCAAGAGAGAGTAGTCGAATAGACAAATTTGGAACATAATAGACGGGATAGAGTTGTGTAATGCGTTCCTCCATACTACCGTTTGTTCCTTCAACAGAATGACTAATGAACACAGTTCCTTTACCCTTGATTTGAACAGGGTTATCCTTGGATGTGGTGTTAATCTGCGGTCCATCATTCATTGGTTCATACTCAGCAAACTCGTCAAGATCGTGAGTAAAGTGCAATGAAGCACCAGAATTGACAATTCCTACAGACTTCTTTCCCTTACAGTTCGCACATGTAGCAAAATGATCACTGATAAATTGCTTGAAAGTAATACAGGACACGATACCGTTATGTCTACGTTTAGAAGCGGCTAGAATAGCAGCACACTATAGAGTCATATCAGTGTGGGAAGAAAGACTGAGGTAAGGCACTTGCCTGTCATTGTCAGATTCGTTAGAGCCAATGGAGACCGAATCGTACTCAACATCGTCATCAAACCCAGCGGAGTCAGCAATGTCCATGTCGACATCGGCTTCACTCACAATCTCAGTACGCAAAGAGGCATTAATTGCATTCAAAAAAATGCGCTCTTGGTATTCAGAGTCCGAGTCATCGTAAAATGGGTCATGAAGGTCATGGACCTCTTCAACTTCAAGTCTCTTGTCCTAAAGCGCTAGATGCTAAGACTTCGGGTATAGAACGACGGCGGCAGAATTCGACTAGCAGAGACGACGACGGAGATGACAGAGACAGAGAACAGAGATCAAGAGCAGGTAAAGAACTGGTCCCAATGACAAGTTAGATATATTGCAGGTAAGGAGAAACAGAATTAACTACTCACCTGGTCCCAATGCCAAGAGGTCAAGATGAGGGACCAGGTGTAAACTGCCTAGCTTATATACTGGAATATGAGTTGCGCGAGAATAAAGAAAGATAATATCGAACAAGGGAAGAACAATAGTAGTCCAGGTATGGAATAAGAATGAGTCCGTAACGAGTAACTGTTGTGTATAAAAGAACAAGAAGAACAAAGGAAACAATGGATAAGATGGGTTGTGAAGACGATGTGAAAGAACAAGGATGAGGAAGGAAATGATGGGAATGATGAAGAAAGGGGAACCGGGTATCTGGTAGGCGTCGAAGTAACAAATGGGTGTCAAAGTGACAAATAGGCGCTAAAAGGGGAATGGGTGCTAAGAAAGGAAAAGATAGGGGGGAAAGCGGCACTTCATGACAAGAAACAGGTAGGCCCTTAGTCAATTCTCTCTGATAATATCACTGTGGAAGAATGAGTTTAGCTTAGAAAAGTTAGCCATGAGACATGCATACTCTTACCATGTATATAAAGATATCCTGACACTTGGCTTGGCTTAGATCACTATGCCTGTCCCCTGGGACACACCTACAGGTGAGGGAAACATGTGGGAAACAGGTAAGTGGCTATGCGGAGGTGCTGGGTCATACTCCGGGTGGGGGGAAATATGCCTCCCCCGCAATGACTTACTTTACGGGGGGGGGTAAATAATTTTTTCCCAGGCCGCGTTAGCGTTGCCAACAGCTCGTTCCGCTCTGCTCTGACTCCGGAGCGGAACGGAGCGGTCAATGCCGCTCAGAGCAGCTAAGTCACCGCTTGAGTGGTATTTTTCTCTCAGATTATTTTTTCGAGCATTCTATACCCTAACTACCATGCTGGTATGAGGACATGGCAAGTAAGTGTATACAGCCATAATGAGATACATTTTGACTATGTTTGGCCTTATGGGAAAGTTGTGCGAGGCCCTTGCACAGCTTTCTCATGGCCCTGTCACACCTAGTGTTGTTGTTGGGTGGGTTGGGTTCAGCACAGGTCAGTTGCCAGCGGTTCGGGTTTTGCCAGTTTGAAACCCGTTTAGATGGCCCCGGTCCACGTTCAAACCGAGCCAACCCGGTCAACCGTAGTTTAAACCAAGTTTTCCTACTATTTTTTTTCCATATTTTTTTGTTCTCCCCAGTGTATCTCCTATGGGTGTCAGCACATTTTGCCACATCATCCAAAACTTGCACTGTGAGCCTTGTTATAATGCCATTCTTTTGTAGCTAATCATGGAGCCCTAGAATAATTCCCATGGCATGGACCTTTGGATTTGTTTACAACCAAACATCCCCACGTGGTGAGAACTCAATTGCCCAATTTTGTGTTTGCGAGTCATTGTTTAATGTTTAATGTTCAACCTCCACTGACAACCATGGTCTACAAATTTTTTTCAAGCTTCAAGAACCAGTTGATACATGTATCAAGTGACCTCGCGGCCAAAGAAAAAAACTACACATCTTGGGCGGTTTGAACCGGGCCGAAACCGGTTTTTGTTCTCGGTTTGACAAAACCGGCAATACATGGCGGTTCGGTCCGGTTTGAACCCAAGCGGCAAAACCCGCGGTTCAACCCAGCTGGTGGCAACACTAGTCACACCCAAGTTTGCACTAAAAAGCTCAAATGTATTCTACTCATGCCATAGCACTGAAATCTACATCCCAAATATGTTATACAAACAAAATTGGTGCTCATAAGTCTATAAAAACTAACATCTACAGGCTTGAATTTTCGGGAATTTTCAAGTGGCTTGAGCGGACTCTACCGGTCCCGAGTCAGCTCCGAGCGGAGCTGCTCAACCAGCTCGGCAGAGCGGGATTTCCCGAGCCGCTCTACTCCGCTCCGCTCCCGAGCGCTAGAACCGCGACTCGAGCGGAGCCATTGGCTACGCTAGGCCGCGTTTCCAGTATGACTACCCAACATATGAATGATTATCAGACGAAAATACACTCTTCATCAGACTGTCCCTTCTATTCTCCATATCCGCACCACTGGTCATGAACAGCCATCGTGCGGTACGTGATTGCTGGCTGTTAGTACGGTGGTTTCTCATCCGTGCCTTGCTACCTCATTGGCCTGTCTATTTACACTCGCGAACTGACGAAACGCGCATCATGATCTTTGGGGTGTTCCTCACAAAGATGATCAATGATGAAACGAAGGAATGTGACTCGTGAGATGCAACGGAGTTATGGTTTAGGCTCGAGTGGTTCTGGTTCGTTATACACAAAACCAACGATAATCTCGGTTATCTCAATGATTTGCTGGTGCATGAGAAATTACTCGAATCCTTGGTCGAATTTGGTTGATGGATCCGGTCTTACAGCGCGACTTCCGCCTCTTGTCAAGCTTACAAACGTAAAGTCACGGACATCCGAGGGAACATTTGTTTTAGTCTCAGTGCCACAGGCCTGCTGTTGGTAGAAGGGAAGGCACTTGTGATTGAAGTCGTTCCTCGGATGATGGTTCGTAGTACTAAGAACTTAGATAAAAATTCTTCAAGTTCTCAACTCGGGAACCATTGATGAGATTTAGTATCCGAGATGCGAGAGACTCCGACACCAGCACCGTTCCGTATAATCTCAATCTAGTCGTTGGATAGAGTTCACGTGAAATCTACAGGGTTGTTTGTGGCTGGGATCGGCCCTGAATTCGATCACAAGCCAGGCTCAGTGACAAAGTGTGTCTTCCAGCTATCATACAATACTTCAATGTTTAGACATACTCATCGCTCAAGCCACTCTCTTACTCTTGTGTTCCGTCTCTACCGGACGTTCTTCCTCGAAGGCTGTGACGGAGGTGCTCCCCCTACCAAATTCAATGGCACTATTGACAACGCCTCGAGTTCTTCCATTCCTGCCGCCTGTTCCCAGGACGGTCATCCGGAAGGACTTTTCGTCACTGATTGCGATTCCCAATGCCGAACGTACAATTATCAGCGTTGACGCAATACCCTGTATAATTCCTTTGTCAACAACGTGATTGGCTAACAAGGTATATGCCTGAGTACAGACAGGCGACTGTACTCACCATTATGGGAACAAATGATGCGTATAGAGCCCTTGGGCCCAGTTGTAGGCCTTGGCTGTTTGGTTTCAAGTACGCCACTAATAGGAATGTGGTATAGATGAGAAGTGTCAGCGGGTACAGGACCCCCGATTCAACGCTTTGATTAGGCACATGTCAGAAATCGGCGATTATGATAGTCGCCGATGGGTGCTCACACTGCATAAATAACCGTCCGGTAGATCTGGGCGACGGGTTGCTTGCTGAGGCGTGCGACTCGATGACTTATGTAAAACACCCGTCCGACTTCAGGGGGGCCGTCAGCTCTCATAGACACAGCATGGTTGAATGCGACTGACCTATGAGAGATGTGAGCAAAAGATTGCTGCACAGGCTCCCGAGTGAATACGCGAGCAAGACTATAGATTGAGGCTGAAGATTCTCTCCCCTCACATCAACTTGTAGACCGACAAAGTTAGGCCTATCACCCCGTGAGTTGAGCATCGTGAGATAACCTAGAACTGAAGATTTATGAGCCCGGGTTTGCGCCTTTCGAATATGACAGTTTCTAGACCATTATTCACGAAACAAAAAGATGCAGGGAGTGAAATCACCCGCTTACGACCCTCCCAGACTAGATAACATCTCCAGAGCTTTTCCGCAGTCGCGATGTGAGGCGAAAATGTGATCTTGCGAATGGAAAGACCACATACGAGAATCAAATCTGTAAATAGGCTATGGGAAATCAAATTCACTGATGGATCATTTCCAGATGTAGAAGAACGTACTTTGAAGTCACCGTCACGGCCTGTACAGCGTACCCCATATCACTGTTGAGTACATTGTTAGAACAAAAAAGATCGTATCGGAGAGCTTGAGGGAAGTCTCACTAAAGAAGCTCGTTCACGGGGCCCACCCTGAGAGTCATGTCCTTTCGTTGAAGGTGATGAATGGCGATTTTTGCCTTGTCAACCAAGTTTGCCGAGTCGTGGGACAAGTCACAGACGCCGATACTGGGAATCACGAGCGCCAAGTGGTTGAGTTCCAAAACAACGAAAGCCGCGTAGGTGTGAAGTACGACGCTGGTAGTCGCTAGGATGAAAAGCCCAAGCACGAAAATGTAGTAGAGGCGAAGCCCGTCTTGTCTTCGTTTGACAAGGATTGTTATACAGAACCCAACGAGGACTACGTGAATACCTGGTGAAAGTGTTTCACATGAGAGAGGTTGAATGCACCCAGAGTGAGTCTAACCGTAGACAAAGAATAGAGCCTGGGGAACATCAGCTAAATAAATCCCACGGGGTAGTTGAGATTCTCGACGACTTACAGCTACCCATGCAAGCGGCTGAGCCGCCACAATCCTGCAATTTTGTGGGTTGCCCGAGCATTGGGTTGGAGCGGAAATCATGACAGTGGTAATGTCCATAGCTGAAACTCGTGGCAGAAGGGCGACACTCAGGAAGAGGTGTCAGCTTAAAAGCAGCGCTCTTTAAACATAACCGCTAGCCATGAACCTTATCTGCGAGCCCTGGCACTGGTCATCCTTGTGATCACGCCAGTTGATGATTAAGAATGATCAGTTGTAAGCTACAGCATACTACGAAAGAGAGAAGCCTGTTCGTTATTCAGTGATGTTATCGTACCTGAAAGAGTCCTGTGTGGATGGCTTGGGCGACAACTGACTGATGCGTAACACTCTTTGATATGGAGTTGCGCACTGCGGTTCCGCTCCCGCATTATCTATGTTTAAGCCCTCGGCAAACTTTCCTTTGTGCCTCGGGAGGCGATGATGTCTTTCAGACGGGCCGATAGACCTATGGGTGTCTGTGAGGAGGTCAAGTACAACCTATAAGTGCTTGCGACTGTCAATCCGAGGTTGAATTGTACTTGCTATAATGAGCCTAGCCTGCCTCACCGTTCCAAACTACAAACGGCATCGCTGTCTGGATCTTTTGAACTTCCCTTCACCAGGAATAGATTACCTTCTTTTGATTGTCTTTGTTTATCTACACCCTAGCCACAGTCGTGTAATCAAGCTGTGATGACGCTCCCGACGTTGAGGAGTCCACATGGAGTTCTCGGCGTTAGTGTCGGGAGTAACGTCTTCGCGCCCACGGAGTCGGCAACAGGAGTGATCGGGGTGCAAGCTGAAACGTCGCCTCACAGTCTTATATAAGGCTGGAAAGCCCGAGTACGTGTAGATGCGGTGAGAAGACCTAGGATCATAGCGGCAATAGAAGGTACGTTCACGCCTTTCAACGTTGAGAAGCCCTAGCTTCCCGCGTTTGATTGGGTTGCTCTGCAATCAGGACCTTACCCTCACGAGACCTGCTATCTTTGTGGTTGTCGTGAGTTCCTGCCCGGACCGGGCCATCTCTACGGACAAATGGACTCCTTCCATTTTTCTTATAGGCACCAGGTCTACTTCTGCTCAGCTTTGATGATGGATCCCAGCCAGCTGTCTAGAGCACCACTCTAAAGCAATACGTGGTGAGTCCATCATTCATCGATGTGTACGCCACAAGCAAATGTGGCGCCCGACAAAACACTGAGATTTCATAGGTTCATCGTTCGTGGCTAGTGTGTCACTGGGTCAATGATACGTTGTCCCGTACTGTTCTAGACGAGGACATTTATTCCGCTCCGCTCGGAGTCGACATCTCGATTCTCGGATGGGCACGATTAGGGTAGCTTCGCCACTGGCTTATTACTGTGTCATTAATATTAGTAGATACAAGCAATGCATCTAACACATCCCTACACTGAGCTGCCGACTTTGTTGGTGCTTGTAGTTGCTAGCGAATGGCATCCTGGGACGGTTTGTCGTTCATGCTTTCTACCATTTTTACCTTCAATCAACGTCATGACCATGAAGGCGTAACTCTCTAAGAGGTGGCAGCTTGTTTGGTGAGTCAAGCCAGGGCGGCTCTCTTATGTACCGCCTTTCGAACACTGGTCAGTACGGCCTGTCGTCTGCATAAGATTGCTCGAAATGGAGTCTTATGTAGTTTAGCATTTACGCGTTTATCATCTTGGCAACCAAGAGATCTGATACGGCAACGAAGCCTGTTAACTATTTCATATCGGTCGGTCATCATCCGCGAAACTCTATAAGTAATGGTCAAATTGTACGAAACAATTGCACTTGTGTCTTATTCAAGTACTGCTCCTCGATAGCTATGCGATCGTCACATATTAGATACGGAATATATTAAAGCTTGTATACCGGAGATCCCCTTGGCGTCAATAGGGACAGTAAGTGTGTCTTGTCCCTAAAAGGAGTCGGTGATAGCGTTATTCCACCCAACACCCAAAGGGGGCGTAGAATACGTATAGCTCCAAGCTAACGTCAGTATCTTTGATGAGGGCTCGAACGATCATTACCGCGCGTGGAACGGGTGACATTTCTACTGGTGCCTGGATTGACGTCGAAAACTTAAACGACATTTAATTGCGAGAATAACAGAGTTACGTCGACTGGGTTTCATCGGAAACCCCGAAGGGAATGGAGCAGACGAGAAAGGTGAGATCAATGGCGGAAGCGAATAGGCGATTGTCGGCTCAATTTCAGATTAACATTCTCTTAGGACAAAACCATGCGTGCGACACCAAACGGAGGAGCGACATATACTACCAAAACCGGAAAAAAATGCTCTGGATGTGAAGAAGATGGTTTCCAGGAAACGAAGTGATAATGAAGGGTGCGAGAAGAAATTACACCACACCATCCCAATCCTTCTCTTTCATCAAATCAACCTCATCTCGACCTGGCACGGCACGACGACGGATAATAGCCCGATCGACTACCTTTACTCCGTTCTCTGGTTTGGGTTCAAGTCTTGAGCATCCAGTCCGAATGCGATAGATTTGGTACATTCCTCAACTTGTTTAAGAGAATTGCCAAGGACATTAGATGATCAGTTGGCTATGGTCGACACTTCTAGAAATCGAGATTCGAGGCCGCATATATATTGTGCTAGATACGCATGACGAGAGAAGAGAAGGTGGCAGACGATTGCACTCTGCTGGCTGAGTGGAATTGATGATCGCATGTGATATGCATGAATTGTCTTCCGAGTGTGGAGCGTCCTAGGTCTGAGAAATCTTCTCCGTCTTGATGTTTACCACGTATTCGACGATGGGGTTGGGTTTCCAGTGGGGTGGATCTATGGAGCAAGTCAGGTCTGCAATAGGCGGCGATGGGGAACAAAACGAACTTTGTCACCGGTTCGATTACTTCCATACCCGGCTTCCAGCTTCCAAGTTCGCTAAAGAACCGCGAGTCTGCTAAGCTTGGACGGTGCCAGTCGCCTTCCGATCCTCGCCGATTCCTAATCTGATGGTCTGGGATCTGGAGAGCCATCGTGAGCCAACTAATATAGTACAGGTAGTGAAGGAACGAGCCAGAGACTTGGCAATAGCAGAATAATGGGTTACAGGGTTGGAAGTGTCATGACTTACCCTGTCTAGCGTGAGCTATCCGACCAATAGAGACAATCTCAACGAAAACACGGGCATGGTGTGCATAACGATCCGAAAGATTGAATCCGTCTCGTCAGAGAGGTAATTCGCCATATCGATCTTCTGTTCAGCGTACTCTGAAGTGGCCATAGAAGCTACAAGGATCGAGGGTTTTGTGCGCAGGAGATGGTTGTGGTCGGAGTGCAAGGAGTACAAATTGCCGCCGGCAAAATGACCCTGGGAGTTTTAGGGCAGGTCATGATCAGCCTGAGGGTACCGCTTCTCGTTACCTTCATTCACCAACGTCTGAACGACGGCCTTACCAATAGCCATGACTATCTCGTTTAAGCTGAGCCAATGAAGTTACGGTCACAACGTAAGCTTGCAAGTTCCTTCTTTCGATGTTCGTACCACCTCGTCTCGCGGTTTCTCCCTCTTTTTTGTGGGGATCCAAAGTAAAGGCCTCGGGCACCTTTGCCACTGAGCAGTGACATGATGTTAAGTGATGGCTTCGGGTCTAGATTGGGTCATCGGTGCTTGGGCCATTTGGAGAGCGATCATCTGCGAGGCACACCTCTCTCTCGAGGTGTCTTCATTTGAATGCTGACTTTGAGTTTCCTCCCGGGCCAGTCTCTGAGTATCGACTTCTTTACTCGAGTTTAAAACCTCGAGCTCCACAGCTTCAGTACGTTGCCAAAGAATGCCCTCTCTGCCTGTAATTAGCCGTCATTATTTGTTTTTGTGTTGATATCTACCCAGATGTCCATCAGAAGGCAGGTAAGCGTAATCCCCCTATTTTTCAGAGTTGTCTCGCCTCTATCCGTCCTTTAATGGGTTGATTTAATGTCTTCGAATGACCTTGCCGTGTCATGAGCTTGCGGATGCTCTCCATCGAAGGAACAAGAAAATGAACATACGGGGTGTAGAACCTATCACTTGGCCATTCGAACTGAGAGCCGGAGCTGGGGCAAAGTCTCCCTTTTTTTATTTTAGTATCCGTTGTGAGGTCAATGACTGTTACCACCGTTTCGTGGATCAACACAAGTAGAAGCTCCTGTGCTTACTACGGGTTAGGGTCTCACGATGAAGCAGTGGTGGGAATCCCGCAACCCCATCATTCTCGCACTCTGCTACATAGTCAACTTGATCAACAGCACTCGCAGCTCCACCTCACATCTCAAGACTACTTTGATGTTAGTAAACCCGAGCTCTTCACGAGTCCGAGCTGTTGGCATCGGGGCTCACATGCCCCGGCGAGGATCTTCGAAATCTGTTTCGACCGTTTCGACAGACAGAGATAGGGCTCGTGAGGGCGACATTCGGACTATGCCCTGTCCTTCGCGGCCACAGGTGCTCCCGCTTTCTATACTTCTTGCGCCCTTCGAGACAGACGTCCTTTCTCGTTGTTGCTTCTTGTCTATAGTAGTCTCAAGACGAGAGCCCGGTGTAGAAAATTTCAGGAATATCGTTCGAGTATCTACGTGTGACCTGATACCTCTCACAAAGGTCACATTGAACCCCTCTCCCGTCTTTTCGGGCGATCAAAGAGTCGATGAAATAGTAGAGTCACCGAGAGGTGAGCTCGACGTATTAGGCAGAATGGCTGCAGCTCTAAGTGATCGTGGAGTAGTGTAGGGTGTCCCGAAAGCCTAGATAGCTTCGAATCTTCAAGATAACTAAGGCGGCACTTCTCGATGAATGTAATAAGCTTGGTGCTCTTCCAGATGCTGCAGAAAATGAGAGATGGATGTATGAAGAGCTGTATCATCACCTCGATTGTTTGAACACAGGTCGAGCGGGTTACATTTCATCAGCGCCCCGGCAA